>JAJIBD010003262.1:0-39729 GCA_021461705.1 Cryptotis parvus | reverse complement strand
TTGTCAAGAACCCATAATTCACCTACGATGTGTCAACACTTTGTTGATGAGGTTTTTGCGACCCATTCGTGCTAAATTTCCTGGTGCATACATCATCCACTACATGGATGATATCCTGCTAGCTTGTGATAATTCCAGAGATCTCCAGAATTTATATAATGATGTAATGACAATTTTACCAGAGGCTGACTTACAAGTAGCTCCGGAAAAAATTTAGATGCAGCCTCCATATGAATATTTGGGCTATGCTCTTGACCGCACTACAGTACGTCCTCAAAAATCTCCATTAGTCAGAAAGGGCTCAAAACCTTGAATGATTTTCAAAAACTGCTGGGGGATATCAACTGGGTGCGCCCCTCCCTTGGTATTCTAACTGTGAGCTCAGTAACCTGTTCCACACCCTTGAAGGTGATCCTGCTTTAAATAGCCCAAGGCAGCTAACTCCCTAAAGCTCAGAAGGAATTAGATTTTTTCATGGATCGGCTTCAAAAAATCTTACCTCTCCAGATTTAATCCCGGAGAAAAGGTATGGTTCTTGGTCTTCAACACTCCCGAGTCTCCAACTGCTGCTATAGCCCAATTATCTGGACCGTTAGAATGGGTTTACTTACATAACAAGCAGAATCGTACTGCTACACCTTACCTTGAGATGATAGCTAACCTTATAATTAAGGGAAGATCAAGAACCCAAGTATTACTTGGACATGATCCCCATGTAATTGTACTACCCGACCCTAAAAAGAAATTGAAGCTGTTTTACCACTAAGTGAAATCCTTCAAAGAGCTTTAGCAGATTTTTTCAGGAGAAATATCTTATCATTACCCAGCTGGAAAAACCTGGGAATTTCTGAAAAGGACACCTTTGTAATTTCCACCATTATCTGCTCCTCTCCCATTCCTGATGCTCCAGTGTATTATATTGATGGCTCCTCATCAGGAAGGGGTGGAATTACAGGTCCTTCATTGACCACTACTGTGCATACAAATTATAAATCTGCCCAACAAGTGGAACTCGCCACCTTGATACATTTACTATCCCATGTATCTGGCCCATGTAATGTGGTGAGTGATTCTGCATATGTAGTTGGTTTATTTCCTGGAATTGTCACTGCTTCTTTAAATGCCCATAATCCTATAATTCAGGAACTACTCCATAAACTACAAGATCTCCTCCGAAATAGAACATTCCCTATATACATCTCCCACATCCGTTCTCACAGCCGACTCCCGGGCCAATGGTTCGAGGAAAAGCAGCAGATCTCTTGGCAGCACCAGTATTTAAATCAGCTGAGGAAGAGCACCAGACTCTACATACAAATGCCCGCCGCCTTCATGTACACCATGGCATCCCATGGAGACAAGCTAGACAAATTGTCCGCAACTGTCCTGTCTGTGCTCCTTTACATTGTACATCTCATGTAGCAGGAGCAAATCCTCGAGGTTTACAGACAAACCAATTGTGGCAGATGGATATAACTCATACTAACTTATTTCCCAACAAACCTTTCCTTCATGTGGTCATCGATACATATTCCCGGTTCATATGGGCTGTTCCTATGACGTCTGAAAGAGCTAAATCTGTTTGTTCATTTTTACTCCAGTGCTTCTCCGTCATGGGTATTCCCCATACCATAAAAAACAGATAATGGTCCTGCTTACACCAGCAAAACCTTCAAATCCTTTTTGCGAGGAATGGCAGATCAAACATATTACAGGAATTCCATATAATCCACAAGGACAAGGAATAGTTGAACGTGCCCACAGAGCGGCTTAAAACTCAGCTATTAAAGCAACGAAAAACAAGTATGCCTCCAATGGATTCTTTATCTTTAACATTATTCACCTTAAACTTCTTAAATATACCTCAAGGGAGATCCCTATACCACGGCTGAACGTCACTTTCAAGAAGATATGCAAACTCAAAAAACAGTCAATTCACCTATCTGGGTGAAAATTGATGATAAATGGATTGCAGGTCACCTCCTCATTCGGGAAGAGGCTATGCTTTCATTTCTACAGACGATAACCCTGCCAAGAAACTCTGGGTTCCTCTGCGACTTGTTAAGACTAGAATTCTCCAAGAATCAGAAAACAACTAATTCTTTCAATATAAAGTATTCAATTTTAAATTGCAAGTTGCTATTTAAACTTCCTGGATTGGTTCATTTTATAATGATCTTATTTTGCAGTCTGAGATCATGGTTCATGTCTAATATCTTGCCTTACAGCCTAAATGTTTTCTTTCTTACAAAAAAAAGGGGGGGGGAAAAATGGGTGGACTCTGAGTATAGTGCTCAATGTCAATATGTTTCAAGGACTAATGTTAGTTTCCTTTTTAATGTTTTGCTCACAGGTATTTGCAGAAAAGAACTTGGCTGCTGCAGATTCCTTCTATGTTGCTCTCGAGGCTTTGGACTCTGAGCACAGTGCTCATTACAAAAATGTTTGCTAAATCAATGAAAAATTGTTTTTCTAATGATTCTGTTCACAGGATGAGATATTCGAATCCAGTAAACCTGCGCTACAGTGCTCAATACTCCGAGACTCCTAAAACAGTGCTCACTAAAAATTTAATAATTTGCAAAACTAATTTTTCCCAATGCTCTATTCACAGGAAAAGACACTTTCTCACCATCATTTGCCGGCTTTATATTCATGGAAGCGCTTGACTCATTACCATTTATCACCCTAAATGGGTCACATATACAGCTGTAAGATATTGATCGATCAAATGTATGTGCGTGTGTGTGCATGTGGTGGCCACCATTATGTTTGTGATTAATGTTGTGTCTATGTTATGTCTCAATTACTACCTTCTCAATTTCTGACCACTACAAACCTCTATTACATTCATCAGCTCCACTGCTGATCCACTAGGTTTATCAATTTTAAAATCATCAATTCTCATACTTATTTCCCTGCTCCACCCATGTTGGAGCTTCTTTATGTTCTTCTCTCCATCCCAGACTTGGATCCCTACAAAGCTTTAAAATCTCTACTTGTGATTAACCTCGAAAAGTGTTTTTGTCTCGCCTAAGCTACAGGTACAGTTACCGTGCCAGTGTCCACTTGCTAAAGAAGCCCTGCAAGACGCCCACACCGATGTTCCAGACACCTGCTCCAGCGCTCAAGACTCCTGTTCCAGAGTTCAAGATATCACACCGATGTTCCGGACACCTGTTCCAGCACTCAAGACTCCAGTTCCAGAATTCGAGATACTTGTTCCAGTGCTCCTGAAACCTGATCCAGTGTTCCTGATATACATCGAGTCCCTGATGATTGCTCTCCGAGACTCATTCCTGTCTTCACCGATGCTGCTGTTCCAGAATCAGTTCTTCAGTTCTTCGGACCTTGTTCCAGAGATGTGACTTTATGGGAAATTGACACTCACTAATTTAGGACAATACAGGCTGTAGTCTGTTATGACCAAACAGCCAGAGACATTTTACTATGAACTTTACTCGGTTCAAAATTAATTCGGACATTGGGACAACATATGATATTACCTTGTAATTGGAATTGTTCCTTTTCTGTTTCTCTCCTCTGTATGTTTTATTTAGAGTACTTGTATTTTTATATTTTGTAAACAAAAAGGGAGAGTTGTTGGAGGACATGTTTAGCTAATCTGGGAGTTTTGTTGTTTTGCTCACTCCCAGCTTAATCTTATTTAAGCCAATGTTCATTCTAATGAGATCTCTCTTCTATGTAAACACTGCTAGAGGGTGTGGCACTTTACAGAAGTCACCTTGATTGAATAACTTCTGACTTATACATCTACTAAGACTTCTATGTTTTCTAGATTGGGCACAGCTCCTCTTTATACCCACTGCATCCAACGTGGGACAGTTAGAATTTACCAGGAGACTACCACCCTGGCTACGCTGAGACTAAAGGAAGACTATAGGAAGGATCATACTAGTTTGCTCTAAGCAGGCGAGTATGACCCTTTCAGTACATGAGAACAAGATACTCAGAATCACCCTGGTGCAGATAATAATAAGAAGGACCTTGTGGGTACCATCTAGATTACATGAAGCTCATGAAGTTAAGATGTATTACTTTATATCAGCCCCCTCTCTCTCAGTGTTTTACATAAGAGATAATCTCGGGATTAGTCCTTGGTGTAACCTTTGTTTATACCTACAATAGGGTGTGTGGCACTACACTCTGTTTAGGGTTCTTTGTTGGCATGACAACCTCCCGATTGGATTACTTTGGTGTATATAAGGGGCTGACTTGAGGCCCTTTCACCTTTTTACCTTTTGCCTTTTGGTTCCTCAGCCTTCAGCTTTTGGCTCCTGCAGCTTTTGGCTTTTGGCCTTTTGATCTTTGGCCTTTGCTCCTTCTTCTGGGTAGGACTCAGCTCGGGTGAGATCCTCTCTCTTTGGTGGGAGACTTAGGCTCTTTTGTATGGTCTAAGTTCGGACCAGAGCTAGAGTTTGTTCATTATATTGGATTGCTGTTGGAAGAGCTTTTGTACTATTAAAAGCCATTTTTGGAACTGCACCGACTCGTGAGTTTTCATCTGTTCTCCCGCGTCCTCGGAGGTAGAAGACAACCTCTGACCTGACACTGTTGGGGGACCCCGGCGGCTCCCGACAGAAAACCATAATACCCAAAAGGAGACAGAGAGAGAGAGAGAGAGAGAGAGAGAGAGAGAGAGAGAGAGAGAGAAGGAAAGTACCTGTCACAGACTGTGGGGGGGGGGGGTGGTGAGATGGAACCTGGAGACATTGGTGGTGGAAAATGCACACTAGTGGAGGGATGGGTGTTGGAACATTGCCTGAAACTGGACATGAAGAGCTGTGTAACTGTTTCTTACAGTGATTCAATAATATAAAAATAAAGAGAGAATACGTGATCGGGGCTAGGGAGGTAGTGCAGGAGTTAAGGCCTTGCACAACTGATCCCAGTTCCAGCCCGACACCACATGGGGTCCCACAGACCCAGGGGTCACTTCTGGGCATAGCATCACAGGTAGCCTCTCAGGACCTGTAGGTGTGACTGGAAACACCAAAGAAAAGGAAAGTCAGATGCTCTGTACCAGTACAAAGTTCTGGTATAGGTTAAGATTGGCTGAGGTCTCATTTAGAGCCAGCTTCCCTGACCAGGAATGAGATTGTCTTCACCTCTTCCACTGACACTGATGCCATCCACTGTGTCCTGATGAGAGCTGCAGGCTAACGGAAGGACACGTTTCTTCAGCAGCCCAATCATGAGACAGCCAAGCTGTGCAGGAGGAGACAAGGAAACTAATAAGACATCATTCTCTCTTTTATTGCATGCTGGAGTCCGCACCCCTCCAAAGACAGGGCTGTAGGCACCCACAGCAACTGCTCTGTGATGCTCACAGTGGTGTTCCATAGGGTCTCATGTTGGGGGGACTGGGTAGGAGACAAACTATCAGTGCCAGAGTAGGGAACCAAGTCTAACGTGTTCTAAACACAAAGCTAGAACTTAATTAGTGCTCTTTTTCTGTTATGGCCGTGCGATAGGTATTGCCAATTCTTCAATCCTTTGCGAACAATGTGCTTTCAAAGCACTTGGCTTGACTTTAAAGACTTCAGGATCATAATATACAATATGCATAGGAGACCTGAAATAGGAAGGGAAAGGAATTCAGCTTGAAATAAGATGAGCAGAAAGGAAACTTAGATTTCTCCACATCCAGTATAGGGTAGGTATTCTAATGTGACCTCCATTTGATTATCAGAGGCACCCCAAGAAACAGATAGCTGACTTCTACATTACAAATAGGGAAAAGAAGTCTCAGAGAAGTTGAAGAATGGCCTGTGGTAATATCCAGAGTCTGCCACTTTCTCAATAATGGGAATTCTGAAACAAGGCAGTCCCCCACCTTTAGCACATTACTACCAAATTTATCTTTGCCCTTGGGATAGAACCTTGAGTATTTGCTATTATTCTTCCCTTTAGTCTGTGAATAGAGTGTGTTCTGTGACATTTGATGTTAAACTTTGGCTATTTTTCTAATGAAAAACATAAACACTTAAAAATATTTTGTTACATAAGAAGCAACGGAGAGACAGTATAGGGCTAATACATGTTTCCTGGCATGGGGCTGATCCTCATTCAATTCCCTGAATCATACGGTTCCCCCAAGCACCACCAGGGGTCGCTCCTGATCACAGAGCCAGGAACAGCTTCTGAGCATTGCTGGGTGTGGTCCAACTCCCACTCCCGAAAGAAAGAACTCATGTTTCATTTTTTTCCTAGTGTCTGATTTTCCCAATTTTGCTATAAACAGGGTACCAACCCTTGAAGACAACAAAGTGAATTAAGTTTCTGGGAAGTTTAGAAGTTTTCCCCTCAAGTAGGTATTAACCTTCTTATATTGAAATATGTCATCCATGCAAATATGATGCAAAAAAATTAAAAAGTAAACAATCCGGGCTGGAGAGAAGATAAGGTGCCTGCTTTGCATGTAGCTGTGGTCTGGGCCCTGAGACCACAGAGATGGACCCTAAGCGCTGCCAGGAGCAGCCCAGGAGCACTTCTAGGTATCACCCTACTAAAAAAAAAAATTCTATTTTGTGAGGAAAATGTGCTCTTTTCTTCCTTAGGCTCTAAAAGGCAACCTTTGCTTTAACCTTCTTGGGTAGTCTTCTGAGATATTACAGACAAACGTAATAAAAGGCACCTGTAACTTTTTCCTTACCAATCTATTATGTGCTCTGCCATAATATAAGTATATACATAACACCAAACTATAAGTTGCTCTGCAACTTGTTACAATTAACAATTATACATTAAGTAGTTCAATGTCCATATTCAGAGAATTGTCTCCTAGATCTAAGTGTCACTGAATTCACTAACCGTTCCACTACAGCCTTCAGTTGATAGTAGAAAAACTATAGATTTCTCATATTAAATGCAACCAGTAAATGATATCTTAAGAATCTTCCCAGGGCATCTACAGTTGTTAGTCTGACCTTACAATTTTGCCCTAACCCACCACCCACCCATATTATCCAAAACATTTCAGTCTGAAAGTAACTTACTTTGCACTTGGATGAGCTAGTTCTTGAATCCTGGGAGATATTTTGGAGTGAATAGCAGCATAAGAGACTGGCCAGTAGACATCACGAGCAGGCATAAATTCTTCATGAAGAGGCTTAGCTTTTGCTAGAGAGAGTATGCGGGGGCTAGGTATGGCTTGCAAAGCAGCCTGGGATATCTACAGTGGAAAGAAGAACACAAACACATATCCAAAATTTGGGGCCACACCCAGCTATGCTTAGGTTTTACTCCTGGTGGTGCTGGAGAACCAAAGGCGGTGACAGGTATGGAACATGGATTGGCTACATACAAGGCAAATTTCTTCTCTCTTGCTCTATTTCTTTAACCCACCCTTTCTCTTCTTAGTGTCAGATGCCTCACTTGTCTGACCCCATTCTTGCTCCATAACCGCTAATCTTCATGGACCCATCATGGAGAGAGTGGCCATTTCAGATCATAATCCTTATGTGTAAAGCGTCCGATGGGCTCCTAGCTTTATTAAGAATGTTTCAGGGGTGAGATAGTACAGGCAGAGAGGCACTTGCCTTGCATGAAGTTGACCCCAGTATGATACCTGATGTTGCTGCATATACGGTTCCTCCAGCATTGCCGGGGGTCACTCCTGAACACAAAGCTAGGAGTAGCCTCTGAGCACTTCTGGTTATGGTCTCTCTCTCTCTCTCTCTCTCTCTCTCTCTCTCTCTCTCTCACACACACACACACACACACGTTTTGGCCCCTGGAAAGCCCAGCATGGTCTGGCTTCACCCTCTCATCTCTCATGCTCCTCCTCCTCTCCCCAACTCCATCACAATGAGTCAAGTCACACAGGCCACTCGGCTCTGCTCGCCTCCACTTCCCAATCTGGTGCTTCCATTTGAATCCCCCCTCAGCCTTGGCACAGATGCTTCTTCATTATGCAAGTCTCTTGATTTGAGCATCAAATCCTTCAGGAGTTCTTTCCTGACTATCCAAAGTGAATCCAGATAATTGCCCTCTTCTACAGTATTTACTGAATCTACCTAGTACTTGCGGACACCTGAATTAGCTCTCATCTGCTGCTGCTGATCTGTTCATTGTCTGCTTCTCCTCATTCCAATCCAAACTGAGGGATGATCTTATACGTGATCAGCGAGATACAGCTCTGCTACATAATCTGTGCTGAATGACAATACATCTCTGGGGCTGGAGTGATAGTACAGCAGGTAGCGTGATTCCCAGCATCCCATAGAGTCCCCAAGCACCACCAGGATTAATTCTTGAGTGCAGAACCAGAAGTAACCCCTGAGCATCACAAGTGTGGTCCCCAAACCAAAATTAAGTTACTGTCTTCTTAGATGTTCACTTAGCATATCCCCCCACGCTCATTCAGATTTCTGTTCAAACAGCTCTTCCTGGGCTGGGAGACACATCAGGGTTCAGGGATCTGAGTTCAAACCTTGCTACCACATAACACTCCCTCCACTTCTGGCCCCATGCCATTCAGGAATAGCTCTAAGAGCCGCCAGTGTCCTACGGCCAAGAAGCAGTGTTTTTTTCAGGTTATAAATGTATTGACCCTCTCTGGCTTAGTTGGCCAAGTCTCACCAGAGTGATCGCTGGGGTCCTCCGGACACTGCTTGGAAATAGCATCTCCTCCACACCCACCCTCCCAATGCTGCTTTGGTAGAGATGCCAGATGTCTTCCCATACAAAGTAGCTCCTCCCCTAGTCCATGCCACACCAGGGGGCACTCTTTTCCCATTATTTTTGTCCCAGTAATTATCACTATCTGATATTTACTTTATGTATTTATTTATTTATTTATTTTTTTTTTACTAACAGGAGCTCCATTTTCTTCATTTATTGGTAATGGAGCCTGGCAAACAGTGGGCCTTCATAGCCTTGTTGAATAAATAGAACTCTAGGGGCCAGAGCGATAGCCCAGCGGGTAGGGCGTTTGCCTTGCACGCAGCCGGCCCTGTGCCAGCCTGGGTTCGATCCCTGGAATCCCATACAGTCCCCGAGCACCACCAGGAGTAACTCCTGAGTGAAGAGCCAGGAGAAACCCCTGAGCATCGCCGGTATGACCCAAAAAGCAAAAAAAAAAAAAAAAAAAAGAACTCTAGGAGGTTGTCCCGAATAGAACTAATAGTGGTGAGGGGGTAATCTGAAGCCAGTTTTCAGGACTTCAAAGTCCAGTATATTGGCCCTCAAACCGCCCAACCCCTTTTCATCTCTTTTTTTCTTTTTTGGGTCACACTCAGCAATGCTCAGGGGTTACTCCCTGGCTCTGCACTCAGGAATCCATCCCAGCAATGCTCAGCAGTGCTCGGGGACCATATGGGATGCCGGTGACTGAACCCAGGTCTGCCTCGTGCAAGGCGAACGCCCTACCCGCTGTGCTATTGCTCCGGCCCTTCTTTTTTATATTTAGGGGCGAGTGACGGTATTCAACCCAGTTGTGCTCAGGGCTTCCTCCTGGCTCTGTGCTCAGGGATCACTTCCAACACTGCTCAGGGGAGCATACGTGGTGTGAAGGATTGACCCAGGATCAGCTGCCTGCAAGGCAGACACTTTAACCCCTGTACCATCTCTCTAGCCCCCTCCCAACATATCTTAAACCAAGGTCTTCCTTCCTGTTGCAAACCACACTCTTTCAAGATTCTCCTTTCCAGTGACTTTGCCCTATGGCTGGGAGAGGCTGAACAGTTCCGTAAGGTACAACTAGAAATTTAACTCAGGGTGCCAAGAGCACAAAGGCTTACCGGACGGATGGGCATCTCGAGTTTCTTTCTTTCAAAGCACAAACCCTCTATCTTCAATCTTGGGTGGGCAAGGTCTATAATTCTTGGAGAGGCAATTGCTTTCAGGGCAGAAACAGAAATACAGGTTCCAGGCTAGGGGAGGAAAATAAAATCACATCTGTAAGTATCAAAGAGAAAACATTTGTTGTCAGCCCCAGGTTTGGTCCCTTGCACCTCATGTTCCCAAAGTGCCACCAGAAGGGACTCCCAAACACAGGAAGCCCAGCTGGGTGTGGCTCCGAAAAAAAGCAACAGCAAACCCCTTCAGGTCTATTGTATTTTTAAGGTTAATGTATAGAATTTTAATTATCATTTAATGTTAAGTATGTTCTGATTGTCCACATAGAATATTAAAGTAAAATGTTCAAGTGGAATCAGTGTAAGAACTGATAAATGAACTGTAAAGAAAAAAGAACGATAAAGAACTGATAAATGAACTGATAAATGAACGATAAATGAACAAATCCAGTATTTGAGACTGGAAATGAAATCAAGCATTACTAAGGATTTCTTTTAAAAAAAATGTGGATTGGGGGCCACGTGATAGTACAGTGGGTAGGGCGTTTATCTCGCATACTGGCTGACCCAGTATCCCATATGGTCCCTCAAGCACCATCAGCATAATTTCTGAGTGCAGAGCCAGAAGCAACCCCAGAGTACTGCTGGGTGTGTCCTTAAAACCAAAATAAATAAAATAAAAAAGAAAAATAAATTGGAATGGATTGCTGATTATTTAACAGAGGTTCACAACTCTGAAGGTTTTTTCCCAAATACACAAGCAAGGGCTCTGAAAGGTTCACATTACTGGTGTGGCAGCTTTTCCCCTAAGGAACTATAAATTCTATCTTTTTCCCTTAATTCATTTTTTAAATTAATTTTTATTAAAGACACTGGTTTACAAAGTTGCGCATTATACAGTTGATTCAAGCATTTAGTGTTCCAACACCATCAGTGTGACCTTCCCTCCACCAACATCCCCAGTTTTCCTCCCAAACTCAAGCTGCCCCCTTCGCACATAACAAGGAGCTATACATTCTTTGCCCTTTCTCTCACAGAGGTGGGGTTTGTGGCCCCTCAGTTCACTCCTCCTTAGGCAGCCTGGTGGTCCCTCCGTCCCGGGGTGGGGTGAAGAGGATCACCATATTGATGTGGACTCCGCAGTTACATTATCAGCACAGCAAACAGCAGAAGCCCAGAAGTCCTGAGCTCACGCCATCTTCTGGCCTCAGCCTCCTAGAGGCACATACCCCTCACCCCGCCAAAGTGAGGTGCATCTGCCTTCCTTGAATCTGGCCAGACCTCTACCTCCATTAACCAACAAATTGATATGTTTGGTACTTCCCAGGCCAAATCCTCTAGAAACATAAAACTTCTGCCATGTTCTTGAAATGGTCATCTTGGAACACCCCATCTAGGAGATCCCTTTTCGGAGTCTCTATGCTGTGCCAGAGACTTTTGAGCCACGCTGATATGCTCTGAGCTCCTTGAGATACTCCTATCACGTCCAGCCTTCTAGACATCCTCACAAGTATTTTCTGTGATTGACTTGTGTTTGCCCTCTCTCCTCACATTCCACATGATGAAACCCTAACCTTGACCATGATGGTATTAGGAGTTAGAGGTAGTTATCTTTAGGAGTGATCCTTGAGCACAGAGTCAGGAGTAAGCCAGGTGCCAGGTGTGCCTGGTACCTGCCATGTACACCAAAAAAAGATTAAAAAATAAAAACCTTTCTTCTGGACACACTGCCAAAGTGTAGATTATGTGAGCACCAAGATGGAGGCAGTTTGCAAGCCAGAGTCCTCAGCAAGGAGAATATCTGGGGGCTGAACAAATGTATAGTGCATCTGCTGGGGTTGATCCCAAAGTGATCCCTGAGCACAGAGCCAAGAGTTAGCCCTGAGCATATCAGGGTGACCCTATGGGCCACCCAAAAGGAAAATATATGTTGGCATCTGGACCTTAGATGTCTCAGTCCCTAGAACTTTGAAAAATGAACATGTTGCTTTAATACTTAGACTATGGTATTTTATTATGTCAAAGAATCTGACTTAAGGTGTGAAGAAGCATCCCAAGATTCCAAGCCTTCCCCATTCCAGCAAACACAAAAGCCATTGGCCATAACCCAGTTGACGCCCCAGTTACCGGAATAGAGACAAAGCATACTGCTTGCTCATTTCTGAGTCATAATCTCCTTGAGCCTTACAAAATAGTGTTTTCTTTATCCTATTGACTTTGGGGATGGTTTGAAATGATGCCAAAGATAATCAAATCAAGCACTGAAGAATAGCTTCCCTGTATTGGCTCTAGGTGATGTGTGCTGTGCTTTTGGAGTTGGTTATATTTAAGGTTATTCATGATCCAGTGGGGAACAGGTAGCAGATGGGGGATAGAGATATTAATAGACTCTGGCATGTAGTTGGGGGAGAGTGGGGAAAACAGACTTCATGAAGAGGCAGCTGGTATAAGAGGCATTTTAGTGAAATAAGCACAGTCAGGTTAGTGGGCTGCTTCTAAGTTTTAATTCTAATAGAATTTAAGGAAAACAATCATCAGCTCAGGACTTAAGTTTAAAGATGTGTTTAAGGGGTTAGAAAGTTTTTGTGACTTACCTAAAAGATAACTCTTTTATCTTTTCAACAGGGTTGAAAGTTCTGAAAACCAAACTCAGTAGCAAATTCTTTGAGTCTATGATTTACAGTGAAAATGGAATTCTCAAAGTATATTGTCCTCAATACTAAGGTCAGAGCAATAGTTTGAAGGAATGAAAATTTAATATTGGAATGGGGCAAGATGGGAAGATTCCAGTTAAGTTGGGGAACTCGAATTCCTGAGCACTGTTAGGCTTCCCTAACATAGTCAGTCCTTCCTCCCCTGCCTGGGAAGTTTGATTTCTTGCCTGAAAATATGCAATGGCTTTTCCTGAAGTAATAACCTCCAAGGAACTGCTGGCCCACCCTTGCCGCCTCCCAGGCTTCAGATCTGTAATGACACACATAATTCCAAGTGCCACCCACCCCACCCCATATATATTTGATATATATGCTAAATACCAGTAACAATTATAGACCTCATTCCGGAATGGATTGAGGCTCTTTATGTTCCTGGAGCAAGCAGATGCCTTGGGCTCTACTAGCATGAGACAGGATATATGGAGATGTTACTGGGGCCCGCTCGAGGAAATCGATGATGAACGGGAAGACAGTGACCCCAGCCTTCCTTAGACTCCTCTACCAGTGCCCATAATTACTTACAGATTAATATCACATGACTCACAGTGGTTCAGCTTCTCAGGTCAAGTTCTGACTCACCCATTAGACGGAGAGAGGGAAGGAGAAAAGTTCAGTTGAAGGAAGGAAAATAAAGAAGAAAAGAGAAAACTCCATATCAAGAAGAATGAGAGGAGCCACAGAAATGTTATATGTTACAAAATCCATTGGAGACATTTTCCCCCATGGGCCAACTTACTTTTCTTGGAGGTACATAGTTTGGATCTGCCTCTTTGGCTACCGAGAGTCGTAATATCCGAGGAGAAGGTTCGGACATTCTAAAGGACCTTCTTCTTGTTATGTGATCACTTAAGTGACTATGAGCAAATGGAACATAAAGTAGTATAATCATTGGAGAAACAACAAATGTATTTTTTTTTTCCTTTTTGCTTTTTGGGCCACACCCGGCAATGCTCAGGGGTTACTCCTGGCTCTGCTCTCAAGAATTATTCCTGACGGTGCACCGGGGACCATATGGGATGCTGGGGATCGAACCTGGATAGGCTGCGTGAAAAGCAAATGCCCTACCCTCTGTGTGGTCACTCCAGCCCCAACAAATGTATTTTCATTTACTATAATAAACCTCCAATCCAATATATTACTTATATCTTTGGATCATCTTTCCCATAATCAATATTGCTTTCTGAAAGATTGGTGTTCTTCACATTTTTCTTCATAATGCAGATTTGTATTGTTGTACAGTAGATATAAATCAGACTGTGCATATCTGAAACCAATATTTCATTAAATTATAAAAATTATATAATTAATCACATAATTATAACACTAACAATTTGATAAACAGAAAACAGAGGGACAGAATGATAGTACAGTGGATAGGGCATTTGTCTTGCACAGAGTCAACCCAGATTCAACCTCTGACATCTCATACAGTTCCCCAAGACCTCCAGGAGTAATTCCTGAGTGCTGAGCCAGGAGTAATACCTGAGCATAGCCAGGTGTGGCCCAAAACCCAAATGTTATTTATGATGGCCGAAATTTCCACTTACTTGGAAAACTTTTCCATATACTCAAAATGTCAGATATAAAGTTACCATACTATCTGCAATTCTACTCTGAAGAATGTACCCCCCCAAAGAACTGAAAATGTTCTTTTCAGTTGTATTTGATATATATGCCAAATACCAGTAACAATTATAGGCCTCATTCCGGAATGGATTGAGGCTCTTTATGTTCCTGGAGCAAGCAGATGCCTTGGGCTCTACTAGCATGAGACAGGACATATGGAGATGTTACTGGGGCCCGCTTGAGCAAATCGATGATGAACGGGAAGACAGTGAAGACAGACAGTGAATTAATGCCATTCTAGAAGATGCATGTAGTATCTCATGATTTTAATGTGTTTCCAAAGTGAGTAATAGTGTCGTTTTTATTTTGAAGTGTGTTTCCAAAATGACTAATAGTGTCATAAAATAATTACTTTTCATCAGCCTATTGGCCCTTTGTATGTATTCTTTGGAAAATGATCAAATGCTTTCCCAATTTTTAAAAATAAGGATTTATTTATATATTTCCAAAAATCTTCTTTATGTATTCAGAATATTAGTCCCTTAACAAATTAACCATTAGCAAATATCTTCTCCCAATTTGCGAACTATCTTTCCAGTCTCTCAATAGTGTCTTTTAATGCAAAAGTGTTTTTGCTTTAAAATATGTTCATATGTTCATTTTGGCCACATGATTTTGGTGCCACATCTAAGAAAACATTGCTTCAATCAAGATCTCAGAGATCTGTCCCTTTGCTTTCCGGTAAGAGTTTTAGTTTTAGCTCTTAATGCTTAGCTCTGTGAGCTATTCTGAATTCAGTTTTTGTATATGCATGAAGCAGGGATCTAACTATTCCTCTGCATGTGGATAGACACTTATTCCAGCACCATTTAGTCTGTGTGAGAATAAAATAGTTTTATCTAGGAAATATGAGAGAAGAGGGAGAAAGACCATCTACCCAGAATAAAGTTGAACCCTAAGGGAAGGTACAGGCAATTCCATATTGGAGCTCTGTAAAGGAGAGGTTAAGCACAGACCAATACCATTCAAGAGATCCATTGCTGGGGATTAGTCACAGTACAATGCTAAGGTGTTTGCCTTACATGTGTCCAATATAGATTCGATTTTCTGCACTCCATATGATCCTCTGAGCTCCTCCAGTTGTAATTCTTGTGGTCTTTTGAAGCCCTTGCCAGGAGAGAAATTTGAGCAATGCTGGAAATGACCCAACCCCTCACACCACCCCCAAATAGATCAAAAGAAACATAGTTTAAGCAATATCTTCTATATGGGAGTTAAGATTATGATGCGGTTTTTTGGAAAATGGGATGTGATAGTATTATTCTCTGCTAAGGGATAGATCTCTGAGATCTTGATTGAAGCAATGTTTTCTTAGATGTGGCACCAAAATCATGTGGCCAAATGCTAAGGTGTTTGCCTTACATGTGTCCAATATAGATTCGATTTTCTGCACTCCATATGATCCTCTGAGCTCCTCCAGTTGTAATTCCTGAACTCAGAGCCAGGAGTAGGCTTTGAGCACCAACAGGTGTGGCCCAAAACAAAAAAAATTAAAAGTGAAAGATTCGGGGTTGGGGCGATAGTACAGTGGGGAGGAAGTTTACCTTGATAGTGGCCAACCAGGGTTCGATCCCTTGAAGAGACAAGGGGACTAGATCCCTGATACTGTTGGTGTCCCTAGCGGCTCACCAACACTCTCAAGTTTCAACCTTCAAAACATTTGAAGATGTTTTCCTTGTCTCTTTAAACCAAATTTAATGTTTCCTTAACTTGTTCATTTAACATGGTTCCCAGAAGTTTCAGCATCTCATTCATCTTCTTTATAGTCTCCAATGTATCATCAGTGAAAGTCTAGTATCCATTAGTAGACACATACACCTAGTGAGTCCTGACTAAAGTACAGAGAATAATACTATCACATCCCAGTAATTAGACACTGTACATATTCTGTCTGTACCATCTGTCATTTTCCAAAAAACCGCATCATAATCTTAACTCCCATATAAAAGATATTGCTTAAATTATGTTTCTTTTGATCTATTTGGGGTGGTGTGAGGGGCTGGGTCATTTCCAGCATTGCTCAAATTTCTCTCCTGGCAAGTGCTTCAAAAGACCACATGCAAATGTCAGGGATCAAACCTGGATCAGCTATATACCAATGTCATAACCATTGTACTCTCTCAAGCCCCTAAACTGTTCTTTAAAGACAAGAAGAATTTCAGCATTTTAAGCAAAAGGAGCACGTGGAACAGCGGAAGGAGTTCTGGAGGGCGGTAAATGGCTCAGCCAGTCCCTGGCTGCGTCCAACATAGCTCCTAGAGTTCGCTCACAGTGTGTATGCTGGGGAGCACACTGGCCAAGCTTGGAGCAGGGATTTGGGCTCCTCCTCCCCATTCCTCCCCCTCCATGTCAGTGGGCGTGGCTGCAAGCTCCCAGCCACCACAGCTAGGAACACGGGAAGAGAGACATTCCAGACCCACAGCTGTGCTGCTCAGCCCCACGTGGAGCAGCCCATGGAGTTCCAGAGGGCGGTAAATGGCTCAGCCAGCCCCTGACCGAGTCCAACATGGCGCCTAGGGTTCTCTCACACGTGCGGGGTGGGGAGCCACGCTGGCAGGACTTGGAGGCGGGATTTGGGCTCCTCCTATTGCTTCACCTCCATGAAGGCAGGCGTGGCTGCGAGCTTTCAGCCACCACAGCCAGCAACCCCGGAAGAGAGACACTCCAGACCCACAGCGGGTAGGGCATTTGCCTTGCATGTAGCTGACCCAGGTTCCATCCAGAACCAGTCTTAGACAATAATGGAAGAAGGACCAGGTCCATCCCAGGATCTTTCACATTTATACACTGTATACAGTTCTAGGTGGGTTCTAGCCCTGGCCTGTCATCCCAGTAGAGCTTAGCAAGAAGCCAGAGGAACCCCCCACTCCATGAGGTCAGTCATTCTCAACATCCTGACTCCACAGCTCCTCAGAGCTCCACCCAAGAGAAAAGTTGATCTCTCCCCATTGCAGTTCATCAGTAAATGCATGAGATGAGAGCCTACTACTGAGAGTATACCACCCAAACAGCAGAGCCTGCCAAGCTACCCATGTTGTATTTGATATGCCAAAACTAGTAACAATTATAGACCTCATTCCCATGACCTGAAGGAATGGTTTGAGGTTCTTCGTGTTCCTGGAGCAAGCAGATGCCCTTGGGTTACACTAGCTTGTGACAGGATGTATGGAGGCGTTACTGGTGCCCGCTCCAGCAAATCAATGAACGGGAAGACAAGTGATACAAGTGAAGCAAAAGGAAGAGAATTTGAATTTGAGACAAAAGAGAATATCAATACCCACATACAACAAAAATCTATAATGCTCCACTTGCATCACTTGATCACTTGACATCCCATTATTCATCGATTTGCTCAAGCGGGCACCAGTAACATTTCCATTTGGCCCTATAACATGCCAGTGTAGCCCAATAGTACCTGGTTGCTTCAGGAATACGAAGAGCCTCAAACCGTTCATTCAGGGTCTTGACGAAGAAGTCTGACCATCTTGTAGGTGGGCAGCCTCGTGATCTTTTGACATCCCGTGGGATCTAATCGGAAGCGGCTCTAGTCCAGCGGTTTCTGCTGGACTAGAGCCATTTCCACTTGCATATTTTCTTTTAATTTGAACAATGGTAAGTTCAGTGTGGATTTAAATTTCACAATTTAAACATAATATTATTGGTGATAATTTTTTTATTACTTACAATAGTTGCAATACTTGATTTTGTAACCTGATCCTTTGAAACATGAGTAGGCATTTAGTTTATGAAGTTGAATATACTAAAATCTGAACAGGGGTCGGGATCCATACCAAAAACATACAAACATTCATTCAAAAGAAATATAGCACACATATAGAAATATGTTCATAGCAGTGCTAAGTACAATAGCCACAATGTGGAAACAACCCAAACATCTAACAACAGATGAATAAAGAAGTTGTGGTGGGGCTGAGGACAGTGCAGTGGGTTGTACTGCCCTTGCATGCAGCTGACCTGGGTTCAATTCCCTGTATGGTCCCCTGGAGCCTCACTAGGAATGATACCTGAGACATAGCCAAGAGTAAGCTCTAAGGATTGCTGGGTATGGACCACCCCTCCAAAAAATTAGGGTATATATATATATATATATATATATATATATATATATATATATACACACAGTGGGATATTATAGGAACTATAAGAGAAGATGAAATCATGCTACAATGTAGATGAAACTGGAAAACATCACTAAGCAAAACAAGTCAGGAGGGGGAGCAGGTAAGTACCAGATGACCTTACTCATCTGTGGAATGTGGAGCAAAGAAGCAAGAGAATATACAGCATCACGCAATGACAAATCCTTGGCATGGGTTACAAACTCATTATGAAACAGTCGAGGGATAGGTGTGGGGAGTGACGGGGGACTAGAGGTAACTGGGGAAGTGGTGGAGGGTCCTAGGCACTTTGTTGGTGGTGAGCTACAATAACTTTTTTAACACCATTGTAACATATTACCTAAACTATCATAAAAATAAGTTATAAAATAAATCATCATCATAATAAGTTATAAAATAAAATATATCATCATAACAGAGGCTGGTGATGGGCTCAGTGGTGAAGTGTTGGATGATAGGTTTAGCTAGTTTGGGAGCTTTGCTGTTTTGCCCACTCACAGCTTAATCTACTTAAGCCAAGGTTCATTCTAATGAGACTCTCTTCTATGTAAACACTGCTAGAGGGTGTGGCAGTTACAGAAGTCACCTTGACTGAATAACTTCTGACTTATACATCTACTAAGACTTCTATGTTTTCTAGATTGGGCACAGCTCCTCTTTATACCCACTGCACCCAGCGTGGGACAGTTAGAATTTACCAGGAGACTACCACCCTGGCTACGTTGAGACTATAGGAAGATTATAGGAAGGATCATACTAGTTTGCTTTAAGCAGGCGAGTGTGACCCTTTCAGTACACGAGAACAAGATACTCAGAATCACCCTGGTGCAGATAATAAATAAGAAGGACCTTGTGGGTACCATCTAGATTACATGAAGCTCATGAAATTAAGATGTATTACTTTATACCAGCTCTCTCTCTCTCTTTCTCTCCAGTGTTTTACATAAGAGATAATCTCAGTAGAAGGGATCAGTCCTTATAACCTTTGCTTATACCTGTAATAGGGTGTGGCACTGCCCTTCTACAATTTGTTTAGGGTTCTTTGTTGACACGACCCTCCCTGTCACAGATCTGGATTACTTTGGTGTAGATGAGGGACTGACTTGAGGCCCCTTGGGCCTTTTGCTCCTTCTTTTGGGTAGGCCTCCTCTCGGGTGAGATCCTCTCTCTTTGGTGGGAGACTTAGGCTCTTTTGTATGGTCTAAGTTCGGACCAGAGCTAGAGTTCTTTCACTATATTGGATTGCTGTGGAAGAGCTTTTTGTACTATTAAAAGCCTTTTTGGAACTGCGCCAGACTCATGAGTATTCATCCATTCCCCTGGCATTCTCGGAGGTAGAAGAGAATTTCTGTCCTGGTACTGTCGGGGACCCCAGCGGCATCCCCGACAGTGAAGTTCATACCTTACATGTCTGAGGCCCTGAGTATAGATTCTTGAATAAAAAGGAACAAAACGAGAACAAAACTGTAACATTTCATCAAATTAGATTAGGGTTTCTCAAGGTGCTCTACCTCTCTTGTTGCGTGTCTTTCTTGAATCTGTTGGGCCGTGCGAGCTCCTGGATCCTTCTAGAAGGATGAGCAAACAGTGCAGGGGAAGGGATTTCCCAGATGACAGACTCTCTACCGCAGCTAAAGTTATATTGAGCTCTGCAAGAAGGAGAAAAGGAGGAAAGCAGTATGAATTAAAATTATCTTCATTAAGGCCAACACTGGTCTCCCAGGTCTCGGCATGAAAATTAAGCCCTAAACTGCTGAGCTCTTTCCCTTATGGGGAGAAATTAGAAAAGGTCCAACCGTTAGTTACAATCCACTGGTTTCTAATAGCCTATTTCTATATAAAAAAGTTTCCCATAATCAATAAATTGCATATTCTAAAACAGGCCCAAAATACACTGATGAAAAATCTGTTGCATTTAAAACCAAATGTTTTCTTTCACATACAGGATGCAACAAGCAGAGACAGAGGGTAGGTCACTGAAGAGCTATTGTAGGCACATGTCCTTGAAGCTTAAATTCTGGTGTTTTGTTATTCAGGTGTTTTAAGGATCATGTCCAGCTGTGCTCTGGGACACACAGCAAGAGAAACTTTCAGGTGAGCCTTTGAAGAATGTGCAAATATATCTAAGTGTAGCCAGGGAAAGCCACTCCAAAAACTAAGGTGAAGAAACAGGAATGAGCCATCTGGAGGCGAGAAGCGCTGGATGGGCGGCTCGATGGGCTCAGTGCAGACTGCATACAGCCGGCCCGGCTTTGATCTCCAGCAACACGAGGAGCGATGCCTGAGCACTATCCAGGAGTAGCCCTCAGCCACTAGTGTGGCCCCAAATCAAAACAATAACAAGAAAGAAATAAGATACAGCTATACACAGAGGGATAAATATGGAAAAGATCTCAAGACGAGGAACAAATATCTTGGTGTGTTTGGAGGAATAGGCTTTTGTTCAGATATAAATGAAGTCACACCATAAGAAGCACTGTATGTTAAACGTTTTTCACTAATGCTACAGCACAAGCATTTCCTCATGCCATGACATAGATATAATACTCTTTTCAGAAGTAAATAACTTTAGTGAATAGGAGTTGGAGAGATCGGACAGCAGGTAGAGAGCTTGCTTGCAAGGGACTAAACAAGTTCCATGCTAAACACGGGTTTGATCCCCAGCTCTCTATATGGTTCCCTTTGCCCACCAGGAGCGATCCCTGAGCACAGTCAGGACTAAGCCCTGAACACCACTAGGTGAGGTCCCAAGACCAAAACAAACAAACAACTGAAGTTAATAATTTGGGTGAATTAAAGGTCTTAGAAAAGACTTCTATTTTTACACAAGATAGAATAATACTGGCCTTCCCATGGATGATCTCCGTGCCATTTCTAAAAAGTTTTATTGTACCACTTCTTTGAGGAAGTTTCTGTTCATATCTTCTCCCCATTTTTTAATGAGGTTGGCTGTCTTCTTCTTGTCAAGTTCTACCTCAGTGCCATTTTTAAGTTAAAAACCAATCTCAGAAATGATCAAAGTATGCATGCAAGCGGTCAATAAACATATCAAAAAAGTGTCCCACATTAAATGTTATTCCCAGAAAAAGTAAATCAAACTCACAATAAGTATCATTTCATCTGTACTAGTTTTGCTTTGAAAAAAAAAGCAGATTGTAATTATGCAAATACATTATTTTATTATCTCCTGAAGTAATATAAGGAAATGAGGGGGCCGGAGAGATAGCCCAGCGGTTAGGGTGTTTGCCTTGAACGTGGCCAGCCCATGCCAGCCCGGGTTCGATCCCGGCATCCCATATGGTCCCTCGAGCACCGCCAGGAGTAATTCCTGAGTGCAGAGCCAGGAGTAACCCCCTGAGCATTACTGGTTGTGACCCAAAAAAGGAAAAAAAAAAAGGAAATAATTGCTTCAATACTTTTTTAAGAAGAAATAGAGATAGGTAGATAGATGGTTTCCATTTCATTTCTTTATTTTCATTTTTGGTCAGACTTGAAGGTGCTCAGAATGCAATCCTGGTTATACTTGCTTTTAAAAGTTCATCCAAACAGAAATTAAACTAAATTAAAACAAATTTAAACAAAGTTAAATTTAAAAAATAAAATAAGGGGGAAGTTTATTCAAGAATCTGGGGAGAGGGACCAGAACCAGTATCCCAGGTAGGATATTTGCATTGCACACAGCCAACTAGGTTTGATTCCTGGCATCCCATATGGTCCCCCAAGCACCGTTAGGAGTAACCCCTGAGCATCACAGGTGTGACTCATTTAAAAAAAAGGAATCAGGGAGATCAGGTTGATCATAACTGTAGAAAGTGCTTCATCTTATTTTAAAAAAAGTCAAAATCGTAGTACACCAAAACATTATAAAATATCATGCATATTTCAGTTCACTAGAGCTGTAAGTAATGTTGGAGGGAGAGTCTTCCTGTTTTCTATTTTTTTACTCAGAATGCATTTGTTGAGCACTCCTGTACCCTATGTGCTAGTAGCCTCCTAAGCTCATTATACCACTCAGGGCTGATGTGTGTGTAGTCCCTGTCCTCAGAGAAAGGCAGTGTAGCCAACCTATTCAAGAGCTCAGACTTCTGCCTCTGTTTCCTCCTCTGCAAATACCTTATAGAGATTAGATGCTGTTCTATGTAAGGTGGAGCTGGAGAGAGAGCTCAAAGGACTGGCATGCATGTTTTGATGTGGAAATCTTGGGTTTGCTCCTGAGCACTGCATGGCCCCCTGAGTACCGCTAGGAACAACCCGAGCCCATTGAACTAGGAGTAGCACCTGAGGACTGTCCAAAACAACACACACACACACACACACATGCGCGCTGTGCGCGTGAGCCTGGCAAGCTACCCATGGTGTATTCGATATGCCAAAAACAGTAACAATAATGGACCAAAATCCCAGCGAATGGAGTCGTTACTGGCACTCACTTGAGCAAATCGATGAACAATGGGAGGACAAGTGATACAAGTGATCTGCAAGTGTTGGAGGACAGGTTTAGCTAACCTGGGAGCTTTGTTGTTTTGCCCACTCCCAGCTTAATCTAGTTAAGTCAAGGTTCATTCTAATGAGACCTCTCTTCTATGTAAACACTGCTAGAGGGTGTGGCAGTTACAGAAGTCACCTTGATTGAATAACTTCTGACTTATACATCTACTAAGACTTCTATGTTTTCTAGATTGGGCACAGCTCCTCTTTATACCCACTGCACCCAGCGTGGGACAGTTAGGAATTTACCAGGAGACTACCACCCTGGCTACCACTTGGAGACTATAGGAAGGATCAAACTAGTTTGCTCTAAGCAGGCGAGTGTGACCCTTTCAGTACACGAGAACAAGATACTCAGAATCACCATGGTGCAGATAATAATAAGGACCTATGGGTACCATCTAGATTACATGAAGCTCATGAAGTTAAGATGTATTACTTTATATCAGCCCTCTCTCTCTCTCTCTCTCTCTCTCTCTCTCTCTCCAGTGTTTTACATAAGAGATAATCTCAGAAGAAGAGATTAGTCCTTGGTGTAACCTTTGTTTATACCTGCAATAGGGTGTGGCACTACACTCTGTTTAAGGTTCTTTGTTGACATGACCCTCCCGGTTGAATTACTTTGGTGTATTGGTGTATATAAGGGGCTGACTTGAGGCCCCTTCACTTTGGGTCTTTTTCGCTTTTAGGCTTTTTGGCTCCTCGGCCTTTTGCTTTTGGCTTTTTGTTCTTTGGCCTTTTGCTCCTTCTTCTGGGTAGGACTCATCTCGGGTGAGATCCTCTCTCTTTGGTGGGAGACTTAGGCTCTTTTGTATGGTCTAAGTTTGGACCAGAGCTAGAGTTTGTTCATTATATTGGAGTGCTGTGGAAGAGCTTTTGTACTATTAAAAGCCTTTTTTGGAACTGCACCGGAGTTTTCATCTGTTCTCCCGGCATCCTCGGAGGGATAAGAGAACTTCTGTCCTGACACTGTCAGGGACCCCAGCGGCCTTCCCTGACATGCAAGGACTAAATGTTACTACTTGCTTTAGGAAGGAATGCTTGTAGTGTGAGATTGGAAACAGATGAAAAACAGATAAAAAAAAAACCCTAATCTCAGTAAGATTAGTGGATTGGACTGTTGACTGCTTTTTTCAGAGGGCTTAAATTCCATTTTCCTTTTCCTTCTCCTTCCTGATGGAGATATTGATGGCTGGGCCACTTACCTGTCAGGCACATATCGGTAGGAAACCTCTTTGGGCTCAGCAAGGCTCTGGAGTCTTCTGGTCAAACAACCCTTCAAAGCACACCGGGAAATAGGGCAAATTGCTTCTTGATTACCCCAAATCAGTCTTCTGTTAAACAAAACAGGGAAAAAAAATAGACAACCACTGGATCACTTACAAATTGCTCTTGAGGACTTGTACACAGATATGACCTCACCTCACATCTTTGTCACACTATTATAATTTCCAGTCATCAGAAAATGGTTCAACAATTCATGGCAGGTAAAATGAGAATAAAATACACGTTTTAATCTACTTTGTTAAAGGTGGTAACCCAAGAAACCTGTTTTTTGGTTGGGTGTTTTTGTTTTTTTTGTTTGTTTGTTTTGTTTGTTTGTTTTGCTTTTTTGGGTCACACCCAGCAATGCTCAGGAGTTATTCCTGCTCTGCATTAAGGAATTACTCCTGGCAGTGCTTGGGGGACCATATGGGATGCCAGAGATTGAACCCAGGTCAGCTACATGCAAGGCAAATACCTTACCTGCTGTGCTATCACTCCAGCCCCAAAAGAAACCTGTTTAAGTTAGATTCTTTTTTTGCCCTTTTCTTTCTTTCTTTTTTTAGATGCACACCCTTTTTGGATCTCTTTTTTTGGTCCACAGCCAGCACTGTGCCACGCAGCCAGGGTCACTCCTGGAAGTGCTCGAGGGACCATGTGGTAGCATGAGATCTGTCCTCATCACTGTCCCGGGGATCGGGGATCACTCCTGCAGTGCAGGGGGACGATTTAGGAGCACACTTGCACTCTTTGCAAATGCTCGGCTCACTGAGCTCTCTCAGCAGGAGAAAGTTCTTCATGAGCCCCGGGATTAATACTGTAGTGAGGGTATATAAGGCAGGAGTGTCTCTCCTGCTCCTACTCTGGGCGAGCGCTGTACCAAACAGCAAGAAGATAGTATAGTTACCATCGGTGAATATTTACTGTGTGCCAGGCACTGTTGGAGGACAGGTTTAGCTAGTTTGGGAGTTTTGTTGTCTTGCTCACTCCCAGCTTAATCTATTTAAGCCAAGGTTCATTATGAGACCTCTCTTCTATGTAAACACTGCTACAGGGTGTGGCAGTTACAGAAGTCACCTTGATTGAATAACTTCTGACTTATACATCTACTAAGACTTCTATGTTTTCTAGATTGGGCACAGCTCCTCTTTATAACCACTGCATCCAGCGTGGGACGGTTAGAATTTACCAGGAGACTACCACCCTGGCTACGTTGAGACTATAGGAAGATTATAGGAAGGATCAACTAGTTTGCTCTAAGCAGGCGAGTGTGACCCTTTCAGTACACGAGAACAAGATACTCAGAATCACCCTGGTGCAGATAATAATAAAAAAGGGCCTTGTTGGTACCATCTAGATTACATGAAGCTCATGAAATTAAGATGTATTACTTTATATCAGCCCTCTCTCTCTCCAGTGTTTTACATAAGAGATAATCTTGGTAGAAAGGATTAGACCTTGGCTAACCTTTGTTTATACCTGCAATAGGGTGTGGCACTACACTCTGTTTAGAGTTCTTTGTTGACACGACCCTCCCTGGATACTTTGGTGCATATAAGGGGACTGACTTGAGGCCCCTTCCGGTTTTGGGCCTTTTAGCTTTTGGCTTTTTGCTCCTGGCTTTCGGCCTTTTGCTTTTGGCTTTTGGCTTTTTGCTCTTTGGCCTTTTGCTCCTTCTTCTGGGTAGGACTCAGCTCGGGTGAGATCCTCTCTCTTTGGTGGGAGTCTTAGGCTCTTTTGTATGGTCTAAGTTCGGACCAGAGCTAGAGTTTGTTCATTATATTGGAGTGCTGTGGAAGAGCTTTTGTACTATTAAAAGCCTTTTTGGAACTGCACCGGACTCGTGAGTTTTCATCTGTTCCCTCGGCGTCCTTGGAGGTAGAAGAGAACTTCTGTCCTGACACTGTCGGGGACCCCAGTGCCTTCCCCGACACCGGCCTGCTGCCTTTCAACCCGCAACCCCCCCATTTCAGGTCTCACACCCAAATTCCAAAATCAGAGAACTGACATTACCTCACTTCAAAATTTTAAAGTTAAAGTAATTTAGACAATGGTTATGGAGAAAGTAGGCAAGCAAACAAGACAGATACAAGGGATAGAAATAAATCCACACTAGGCCAGAGAAATAGGACAGCGGGTAGGTTGCTTGCCTTGCTCGTGGCCAATCTGGCCTCAATCCCCAGCACCACATATGGTCCCCTGAGCCACACCAGGAGTGATTCCCAAACACAGAGTTCAAGGAATAAGCTTTGAGCACCTTTGTATTTGGCCCCCAAAAAATCAAAAGAAAGCCACATGATTATATTCTGCTTATATTTTACTACTCACAGACATGGGGCAGAGCTGCTACTGGCTCTCCCTGTGCCCAGCCACTCAGGAGGGATGTGCCCAGGAAGGATGGCGAGTTCTAGCCCTGGCCCGTCACCCCAGCAGAGCCTCGCAACAAGCCAGGCGACCCCTCACTCCATGAGGGCCTCCATTTTCCACATCCGGACTTCCTCCTCATCAGAACTCCACCCAACAGACCAGCCTATCACAGCCTGGCTCCTGTGGCCACTTGCTGCGATTCATCAATAAATGCTGGATTTAGAGATGACTACAAGAGTATTCTACCCGCACGGCAGAGCCTGGCAAGCTACCCGTGTTGTATTTGATATGCCAAATACCAGTAACAATTATAGACCTCATTTCCTATTACCTGATGGAATGGTTTGAGGCTCTTTATGTTCCTGGAGCAAGCAGGTGCCTTTGGGCTCTACTAGCATGAGACAGGACATATGGAGATGTTACTGGTGCCTGCTCGAGCAAATCGATGATGAACGGGAAGACAGTGATACAGTGATATTTTACTAGGAAATGAAGACCATCTAATAGAAAAAGGATAGTCTTTTCAGCAAATGGGCTAGGAAAACTGGATATTCATAAGCAAAAAATAAATCAATGTAGATAGAGACTTTACATCTCTCACAAAAATATAACCTATATATCATAGCCAAAACTATAAAATCTCTAGAAAATATTATAATAAAATTTAGGTGGCCTTGGATTAAGAATGCATTTAAGCATGACACCAAAAGTACAATTTATGAGGTAAAATTGATAAATTGAAGATTAAATGTAGAACTTCTTTAAATTATGACTATCACTCTTTGCCACAGATACTACAAGGAGAAACAAACAAAAGAAAGCCACTCACCAAGAGAAAATATTTGCAATACATAGCTGATGCCTTAGTCCACTTGAGCTGTTACAACACTACCATAAAGTGCGGGACTTATACATTACATGAATTCGTATCTGATGTTTCTAGAGATTAGGAAGTCAAACATCAAGGTGCAGAAGATTCCGTGTTGAGTGAAGGACTGTTTCCTGATAACAGCAGCATGCTCTTGCTGTTTCTCATGACTCACAAAGTTTGGGGGAGATTCTGAGGTTACTTTCAAGACAACACTGATTTCACTCATGAGACCCTGTTCTCCAAATGCTCGAAGACAACCTGAGGACAGCACAAACAGCCAATCTTGAGCATGTAATAAGGGTGGGTATTCCAAACATAGAGTTCTGAAAATTCAAAAATAAGTATAAACTATAAAAGTGCACAAGATAAAATTTTAAAAAAATTTTTAAAAAGGGCTGGAACAATAGCCCAGTAGGTAGGATGTTTGCCTTGCAAGCGGCCGGCCTCTGCCAGCCCGGGTTCAATCCCGGGCATCCCATATGGTCCCCGAGCACCGCCAGGAGTAATTCCTGAGTGCAGAGCCAGAAGTAACCCCTGAGCGTCGCCGGGTGTGACCCAAAAAGCAAAAAAAAAAAGTGCACAAGATATCTAGAGACTAGATCAAGAAGATACATAGATGGCAAATAAGCATATGAAGTATGTCCTTAGGGCTTACCAATGAAACTAATGAGAGCTACCACCACTCAACACCTATTAGAATAGCCAGGATACAAAACCCTCCAACACCTGTTGCTGGAGAGGATGTGGACAACAAGAACTGCTGCTGAGGCTGGAACAGGAACCTTGGAAGATAGCAGAGCAATTGCTTTCAAAGCTAAACATACTCTTATGATATGATGCAGAAATAACATTTCTAGGTATTTATCCAAAGGAGTTGAAAATTTTTATCTCCATGAAAACTGTACATGACATATTCTGATACCAAAATCCAAGGTCAGGTGAAGCATGGAACAGGAGGTCTTGTCAAAGGTGGAAATAATCAGAAACGTGTGGGAGTCAGAGGCTAGGTAAGACAGAGAATGGAACAGTGTGCTAACAATTGTCAAAAGTGCTGATACCAACCTAGAACTGAGCATTAAATACAGGCAAAAGGGTACACATGACAACCTCTTAATGTATGTACTGTAGTCCACAACGTGGAAGAGAAGGACAAGCGAAAGAGAGAGAGAGAGAAGAGATAGAATTTAAGAACCTGCCACAGAGGCAGGCTGGGGAGAGGAGAGGGAATCGGGGGACATTGGTGGTGGGAAATGGGCACTGGTGGAGGGATGGGTGCTGGAACATTGCATGGCTGAAACCCAAATATGAACAGCTTATGAACATCTTTGTAACTGTATATATCTCACGGTGGTATAATAAAAGTTAAAAAAAAAAAAAAGAAAACTGTACATGAATGTTTTTGAGCAGCTTTATTCAGAATTGCAAGAACTAGAAGCAACCAGTGTACCCTTCAATAGACAAATAGATAACCTGGGTTCATCCAGATAACAAAATATTACTCAATGATTAAAAACAAAACAAACAAGCAAATAAAAAACAAGAAAACCAAAAAGCAAAAGAGCAAAAAGAACAGAGCAATGAGCAGTTAAATACATAAAAGAACCTTAAATTCCTATTGCTAAGTGAAAAGTCCAGTCTCCATGGTTACCTACTAAATGATTCAAACTATATAACATCCCAGAAAGACAAACCACAGATACTACAACATGTCAGTGGTTGCAAGGGTTTAGAGATGCAGGAAGATAAGGAAAGGGCTGATTAGGTAGAGTGCAGGCAATATTTAGGACACCGGACTATGATGTATAATACTACCAAGTGGGATTCATGAAGTGCATTTGTCAAAACCCGTTGAACTGTACAACCCAAAAAGAATCCTAATAAAAACTGTAGATTTGGTAATTATGTTTCAATATGTATTCATCAAGTTTAACAAATTTTACCACATAAGATGTTAATAACAGGTAAAACAGAACTAGTGGGTAATATGATTTAAATTTGTTCCATATTTAGTCTAACTTTTTCTCTGAGTCAAAATCTGCTTTAAAAAAGCAAAGTCTGGCCAGAGCAATATCACAGTGGGTAGGGCATTTGCCTTGCACACACTCAACCCAGGGTTCGATCCCAGATATCCCATATGGTCCCCAAGCACCGCCAGGAGTAATTCCAGAGTGCAGAATCAGGAGCAAGCTCTGAGCATGGCCAGGTGTGACCAAAAAAGAAAAAAGGGGGAAAAGTCCAAAGCCAGGGACGTTGCTGGGCAGTAGAGTACTTGCCTTGCAGAGTTCAATCCCCAGCAACCCGCTTCCATGTGCCTCCAGAAAAAAAAACCTATGAATTAAAAAAGCAGCAGGGGTGTGGAGGGTGGGGATCTGACTTTACTCCAGGGGCCTGAAGGACACAAGGAAGCCAAAGGGAGATGGGAGTTCCAGCCTGCCGGAGAGCCCAAGAACAATGTGCTCTAAGCAGCCTCATGCTACGAGCAACAAGGTTGAAGCCGGAGGAGCGATAAGAGTTACAAAGGCATGCAGACACATGCCCTGGTTAGTAGTTCAACCCCTTGCCTAGTAGAATCATCTGAAATGTTTTTCTACTGCTAACGCTGAGCTGGCACCCCACACCAATTAATCAGGATTTCTGGGGAAGAAAGAAACCCAGGCACCTGTCCATTTCAAAGGTTCCCTAGAAGCTCCAAAGTGTAGACAAATTTGAGGCCCACTGAGGCAGAGTTAGCCTTCTGTGCTGAGTCAAGTGAAGGGCCGGTATGCTCCAGTGAGTCAGGGTGAGCAGAGGGGCTGGAGGCAGAGCCCTTGGCAACCAAGGCTAACGTGCCAACCACAATCACTACAGTCTGCATACCAGAGCCTTACCTATCTGGGGTTCCCCATTGCTTCTTGGGTCTGGAAAGATCGTACAGTCTCTTCCTAGAAAAAAAACTAACAAAAACAAGCTGATTAGTTCAAAGAGAATGCTTAACAAATATGTAGAATTGACAATTCCCACTCAAACAAACCCCATCTGATGAGGGAGGGGACACTCTGCACCCTATTTAAGGTTACTTGAAAAATGCTGGAAGTCTCAAAATATGAAAAATATATATAGTGTGGACGCCACAGATCATACAGGCATTAAGGCACTTGCTTTGCATGCAGCCACTCTGGCTTGATCCCCAGCATCCCCTCCAAGGCCCACCGGGAATGATCCCTGAGCACAAAATCAGGAGTGAGCCCCTGCACAGATGGGTGTGGCCCAAGCCCCTTCTCCCAGAATTGTGAGTCTAAAACCTTCTCTTCTGGATTTGTTGATAATATAATGCGTAGTGAAACAAAGACAATAAATATTCTATAAAGCCAAGACCATGTTCATTCCATAAGACCTCAGGTAAAACACACACTTGTTAAAGAGAGAAAGTCTAAGTTTGCATATTAACTTGTACATGGCTTAATAGTTCTGAATTCTGAAGGGGTTTACAGGAACTTTAAAACAGAATGTCTGCCTTTGGGAAAAGAACTATGAAACTGGTAAAAAAAAATATATATATATATGGAGCCAGTCAAACTCCTTCCTCCCTACTCTGTTCCTTGGCAATTTTTTTATTTTTCTGAAACAAGGTAGCTTTTATTGATTGGAGGTTACTTAGAATGACATGTGGGGAGTGAAGGAGAAATATGTGCTCAGCAGAGAACATGAGCTGTCCCAGAGTGGAAAAAAAAAGCAGCATGTCTCATGCGAGACTCACATGTCTCTCATGCGGGTGAGGTATGGGTTCAAGGGAGAAAACAGGTTTAAAGAGCAAGACTTTGGGAATTTTTCAAATTAAGAATATAAAGCTATATACCTTTATATACTCACCTCCAAGAGTGCTGGGGGCTCTGTGTCATGCCCAGCTCCATTGGGGGCGGTATTCCTTGAACGTGGTCGGTGTGTGATCTGCTGAGCTCTCTCCCTAGGCCCTTTCCTGTTCCTAATCCGCTTGCAGCAGACAGTTAGTTGGTCTACCCCAAGCATTCTTGTGCTGGTTTGCATTTCCCAGCCTCTCTTGCAGCTAAAGAGAACTGTGGAATTGTTACATCTAAGTTCAGTAGAAGTGTTGGGTGCCATGTCCAGGGCAATGCCAGAGCCAGTGTGCCTCACCCCTGGCTCCCCACTGCAGTGCCCTGGAAGCCACATGATTGAAAGGCAGAGCTGCACCCAGTGGGCTGACACAGGAGGGACCAACTTTACTGAATAATATTTGAACCTTATTTGTCACCTAGTATTGCCTTTCCTATGTAGATGGATAGTCACTGGCGCCATCACAGCTCCTACAGCATTTATTGGTGCACCTGTTGTTGAGGCCTGACGTCACCATAGCTCCTACAGCATTTATTGGTGTGCCTGTTGTTGAGGCCTGACGTCACCACAGCTCCTACAGCATTTATTGGTGTACCTGTTGTTGAGGTCTGACGTCACCACAGCTCCTACAGCATTTATTGGTGTGCCTGTTGTTGAGGTCTGACATCACCACAGCTGCTACAGCATTTATTGGTGTACCTGTTGTTGAGGCCTGACGTCACCACAGCTCCTACAGCATTTATTGGTGTGCCTGTTGTTGAGGTCTGACATCACCACAGCTGCTACAGCATTTATTGGTGCACCTGTTGTTGAGGCCTGATGTCACCACAGCTCCTACAGCATTTATTGGTGTGCCTGTTGTTGAGGCCTGACGTCACCACAGCTCCTACAGCATTTATTGGTGTGCCTGTTGTTGAGGTCTGACATCACCACAGCTGCTACAGCATTTATTGGTGTACCTGTTGTTGAGGCCTGACGTCACCACAGCTCCTACAACATTTATTGGTGTGCCTGTTGTTAAGGTCTGAAGGACCCACGCAGCAAGAAGCCTTTTGCTGCCCACCACATAGGACCTAACTGGAAACAGGCATAGGAGTGAGGAAAAGAGAACACAAAGTCCTAATTATTGATAAAACGGTATTAAAAGTGGTGTTTCTGGGCTGAAGAAATAGTACAAAGTGTAGACTGCTTGCCATGCACGCACACACGGGCCAACTTGGGTTTCTCCACAGCGCCCGCACAGTCTCCGGAGCCCACCAGGAGTTATCTGAGTGCAGAGCCAGAAGTAATCCCTGAGCACTGCCAGGTATGGCTCAAAAATGTGAAAAGAGAAGTGGTGTTCCTCAGTACCCAGCAAGAGCTAAGGGTTTCTTAGGAGGGGCTAAGCTTGCTTAAAGAACAAATCACAAAGATCTCTCAGCCTTATAGCAAGTGACAAACAGAGGACCAGAGGGTGAGTCTCTCCCCAGAGCCATCAAATAGATGTTGGCTTATCCCTGGAGAAGCTGACTAAAAGTTAAGGCAAGAGCCAGGATAATTATTCAGAAAGTGTTCCGAGGTGCAAAAAGAGAAGCAGGCAGGAAAAGCATTCTTTCTAACGTTTTCAGAGCACTCCAGGAGATGCTGGTTGCATCTTCTTACGTGAAGCCCTGGTCACGTGTCAGGTGGGACTCAGCCTGGTCCGATGTGGGCAGACCACTGTGGGAAGATGTGGCCTTCCTAATGAAATGCTGAAACTGCAGCATGTGACAGGCCTTCCAGAAAACGGGAAGAGAAGCCAGAGAAACTGTACAGTGGGTAAGGTGCTTGCTTGCATACAGCTAACCCTGGCTCAATCCCTTACACATGACCCCTTGAGCACTACTGAGAGCACCCCTAAACCACAGAGCTGGAAATAGCCCCCAACACTGTGGGTGATGCCCAATGCCCCACAAATATAGGTTTGAAGGCAGGAAGAAACTACATCCCCCAGTGTCTCAGACTCTATAATCTTCTAGCTCCCTCTCTCTTATTACCACTAACCCACACACACATCTTATCCCTTGGACCACCGCTGCTTAACTCAAGGGTTCCAGCTTGAAGATCCCACACAGGGAATCTGAAGACCATACCTTTAGTGTACTTAAGACATCATCAAATGGGATCCCAGCTCCCACAGTAAGGTGGCAGATAGACCCAAAATACCAAACGTGTTCCTAAATAATCTCTTGCATGTTACTTCATGTTGATAGAACTCTCTAACATATATGTCCTTTAAAAAAGTTTCTCCACTTTCCTCTGCCAAGGACCCCATGGCAGTCAGGGATCACCTGAGCCCCTAAGTGGCCCCAGAGGTTATGTTCAGGACATCAAGCCTACTCTGCCTGCTTCCTGCCACCGAGCTCTCCTCTTCCAAGTCCTTCTCACCAGAAGCCCCAAGAGCAGAACCGCCCCGACACGTGAGCACATGCAGTAGCCCCAGGGTTAGAATCTGTGATCCTGCGCTTGCCAGACAAACACTCCAAGCCATTGGGCATCCTCACGTTCCTGTCTTCTATGTTTTAAGTAACAAATGTAGTAGGTTTTTTCTTTCTTTTTTATATTTATCTTATTGTTATTATTTGGGGGGGTCACACACGGTAATGTTCAGGGGTTACTCCTGAATCTGCACTCAGGAATTACTCCTGGTAGTGCTCAGGGGACCATATAGGCTGCTGGGAATCCAACCCTGGTCAACTGCATGCAAGGCAAACGCTCTACCCGCTGTACTGTCACTCCCGCCCCAAATGCAGTCTGTTTTATGCACAACTAAAAGCTTTCAAAACATGAGATTGTGGCGATGGGCAGGAGTCATCAGAAAGATTCTTCCCTGGTGAACTGTTTGGGATCTGTTGTATCTCTGATACACTGAAACCCCCAAGCCATGCCTGCTAATGCCTAGAAACAATAAAACTACTGTTCATTGCCAGAAATTAAATCTACATCCTGATCCAACAGAAGAATGGCTTTGCCATGCAGGTATCACATGGCCCCTGCTGAGCCAGCCAGGGCCAATTCCCTGGGAGGGCGGCAAGGTGGAGGCCGGAAAGCCACAGCTGCAGACAAACTCCTTATTATCCTCCCTCCAGCCAAGCAGCTTAGCTTCTGCCTCCCATCTCATCATCTCCACCAAGATTCCTGGCACCCCCACCTCTCCTTTGCCACTTAAATGATGTTGTTTTTTTTAAATGTCTCGTTCTACGTAAGATTACTGACAGTTCCCTCGTTTACTCCTCTACATACTCAAATTGAGTTGTTATCTCGACTGGCAATAATCTCACTAACACTTGCTGAGCCTGTGTGCTATGGCTGGCATGCCTCTTCTTCCCATGCACTTGTTGTGGTTGTTGCCATAACTACACGACAACCTGCCTCTCTTCTTCTTAACACAGGCTTCTCATGGGGTATCGCATTACCTCACAAGGTCTAATCATGAGCAGAAACCAGAGAATGTGGCCGAAGGATGTAACTCATGAAGGCGGGGATTTTTTTTTTAATGAGAATTACATGGCTGGCACATGTCCGCACCGGTCATTAGTCTTCTATAGTTTGCCAATAGCTAAGGCTGGTTTTTAAATCCTCACTTGGCCATAAAGCATTCAGCTGGAAATGATGCAGGACTTCTCTTTAACAGTCAACGCTGTATTTTGCATTAGTCTATTTTGCTTAGGGTCAGGAAACATTTTTGTGCCTAATAATCAGGCACGGAAAATTTGTTCAGGAATATCTATCTTGAGGATGGGGACAGATAATGAATATGGAGATGAGGACAGTAATGGATAACGGAGGTAGCACAATTTCCTCACAGAAGCAAACAAATTAGCCAATAAAAGCAAACTATATAATAATAATAGTACATAGTTTTAAAACTCACTCTTTACAGTCTTTGTTTTTCTTAGTATATATACTAGGTATAAACTATTTAGCTGTTTATTTGACTGCAGCAGAGTTTGCTTGTCCAGTAATAAGTAAATGTATTTATTTGAAATAATGTAAATTTTTATGTGAATATTTGGTAATATTCAGAAAAAGTTTCATTTTATCAGCTCTACTACTGAACTATCATACAAACTAAGGAAATATTGTTTCATAAATTTCATTTTTTCCTTAGTAAAAATGTATATGTCCTATTTACACTCAGAATTCCTGTGAGGAAAAAGAGTTACTTTAACTAAAACCTCTAAACATGAACAACGTTGTAATTGTATATCTCACGGTGGTATAATAAAATATTTAATAAAAAAAAATTTTAAAGTATACAAATGTCACAAAAAAGTTTTATAAAATAAGATAGTTGTACTTACTGTCTGAAAGAAGACAAAGAACTAGAAAGCATATTAAATAGAAAAGAGAAATTGCTGGAATGATAGTACAGCAGGCAGGGAGCTTGCCTTGCATGCAGCTGACCCAGGTAAGATCCCCAGCATCCCAGGTGGTCTCTTGAGTATCACCTGGAGTAATGCCTGAGTGCAGAGCCAGGAGTAACCCCTGAGTATCGCTGGGTGCCCCCCACCCAAAAAAAATAAAGGAAGGGAAGGAAGGAGGGGAGGGGAAGGAAGGGAGGAGGGAAGGGAAGGAAGGGAAGGGAAGGAGGGAAGGAGAAGAGAAGGGAAGGAGAAGGGAAGGGAAGGAAAGGAAGTCAAACAGCAACAAGAAATGTAAAGGAATTAAACAAAAGTAACTGTGAATGGTTTTAACCCCTAGTAAAAGGATAGATGGGAGGGACAGAGCGATAGCCCAGCGGGTAGGGCGTTTGCCTTGCAAGAGTGCCGGCACGGGTTCGATCCCAGGCATCCCATATGGTCCCCGAGCACCGCCAGGAGTGATTCCTGAGTGCAGAGCCAGGAAGGAACCCCTGAGCATCGCCGGGTGTGACCCAAAAAAGCAAAATAAATAAATAAATAAATAAATAAAAGCATAGATGAAAAAACTGACATTTTCTTTTCTCCTCTGTATGAACCGTTGATCTGGACCCTCTGCATTTTCATTATTAATACCTTACCTTCAAGACAAAAAAGTAAACATCTGTTGCACCTGTAATTCATTTAGTAGAAACACACACACACACACAGAGTTTTTTTCATAGATGACACGTTCTTGAAATATTTTTAGTTGTTTTACTGGGGTTAGAGGCAAAAGAATATTGTGAAACATTTCATCACCTAGAGCATCACAAAAATCTACATGAGATTGTCACTGCAGAATGAATGCTAACTTTCTTTTTTGTTTGATTGTTGTTTGTTCTGGGCCACATCTGGCTGCCCTCAAGGATCACTCCTGGTGGTTTGGGTTTGGGGGACCCAATGGACTGCTGGGACAGAACATGGGCCCAGCTATGCAAGGCAAGAGCCTTACCTGCTCAATGGTCTGCACTTTAACTTTTTCTATTTTTGCCTAATTTTCTTAAAGATACAGACTTATCTCTGCAGTAGCAAACAAATGCAATACTGAGTGAATACAGAGTTCTATATTTCAGTCTCTACAACTCACTTCTTAGCCAATTCACCGTTCTTCTCCCACCCACCACAGTAACTGTTATTAGAAAAGGGCATTTATGACAATGAAAGCACAGGAAGCTTTCTCCATAACTTCCAAGATAGATTTTCACTTCAAATGCCCTGTGCTCAGTCTTCCCCATATTGCTAGGTAGCCCACTTGTTTCTGTCTGGGAAAAATAATACTGTAGTGATATTCTCTTACCATTTCCTTGGGAACTCATAGTGATCAGCATCTGTGAGAGAAATAAAAAGGGGAGAGAGAAAGAGAGAGAGAGGAAGGAAGGAAGGAAGGAAGGAAGGAAGGAAGGAAGGAAGGAAGGAAGGAAGGAAGGAAGGAAGGAAGGAAGGAAGGAAGGAAGGAAGGGAGGGAGGGAGGAGGAGGGAGGAAGGGAGGGAGAAAGGGGAGGGAGGGAGGGAGGGAGGGGGAGGGAGGGAGGGAGGGGAGGGAGGGAGGGAGGAAGGAAGGAAGGAAGGGAGGGAGGGAGGGAGGGAGGGAGGGAGGAGGGAGGGAGGGAGGGAAGGAAGGAAGGAAGGAAGGAAGGGAGGGAGGGAGGGAGGGAGGGAGGGAGGGGGAGGGAGGGAGAGAAGGAAGGAAGGAAGGAAGGAAGGAAGGGAGGAAGGAAGGGAGGGAGGGAGGGAGGAAAGGAGGGGGGAGGAGGAGGGAGGGAGGGAGGGAGGGAGGAAGGAAGGAAGGAAGGGAGGAAGGAAGGAAGGAAGGAGGAGGGAGGGAGGAAGGGAGGAGAAAGGAAGGAAGGAAGGAAGGAAGGAAGGAAGGAAGGAAGGAAGGAAGGAAGGAAGGAAGGAAGGAAGGAAGGAAGGAAGGAAGGAAGGAAGGAAGGAAGGAAGGAAGGAAGGAAGGAAGGAAGGAAGGAAGGAAGGAAGGAAGGAAGGAAGGAAGGAAGGAAGGAAGGAAGGAAGGAAGGAAGGAAGGAAGGAAGGAAGGAAGAAGGAAATAGAGTCAATAGGAATCAGAGGCATGCTTACAGACATCAAATAAGAAAGGTAGGGGACTGGCCAAACGGAAAGTGCCAATCATGTACCAAAATAAGCCACAGGAAAATTGAGGAGTTAAATATTTTGGTCTGATTTTGGGCGCCGCACAGCTGTGCTCAGGGATCGCTCCTGGAAGGCTACATCTGTAGAGTGGGCATTTGACGCTGGCCTGTGGGGTACGCTAAGTGCCCTACCCACCGCCCTAGCTCTCCAGTCCCACTCCACTTCTTATGGCTGAAGTCATGTGGAAGGGACAGGGAGGGGACCATGCAGACAGCCCTCCTGCCCAGCGGCACTGCATCCATGGAAGTTACGTCCTTATTGCGTGAAATGTTCATGTATTAAAAACTCGGTTAGACTGCAGAAAAGTACAGTAGGTTAAGGTGCCTGCCTTTTATGCAGTGACCCTAGTTCAATCCCCAGCACCATACAGGAGTGCTCACTAAGCACAGGGCCAGGAGTAGGGGTCAGTAGTCCTAAGCTGAGCTGGGTGTGGTCCCAAAACAAAAGGGCTGCCAATTTAAAATATATGCCCAGCCAGCTCAGGAATTACTCTTGGTGGTTCTTTGGGGACCATATGGGATACCAGGAATTGAACCTGGGTCAGCCACGTTCAACGCAAGCACCCTACCCACTGTTCCATTGCTCCATACCCTACGGTGCTTGCCTTGCATGTAGGTGGCCCTGGTTCGACCCCAGGCACTTCTGAACTTTGTGTTCAAGAGCGTAGGTAGAGCCCAAACACTGTTGCGTTGTAACCTGCCCCACATGCACACCAAACAACACAAACACAAGTCAGAGACCTAATGTAATACTGAATCAACCTTAGTAACAGATGACCTGAATGCTAATGCTCTTTCCCCTATCCTCTCATGCTCTAATTTCTCTCACAGCAGTTTTGATCATTAAAAAATACAGTTTTGATAAAAATCTCACCAATTTGTAGGCAGGAAGCAAGCTCTCAAGTGACCATTATTTGGGGGCCGGAGCGATAGCCCAGCGGGTAGGGCGCTTTGCCTTGCATGCGGCCGGCCCGTGCCGGCGGCCAGGGTTCGATCCCCGGCATTCCATATGGTCCCTCGAGCACCGCCAGGAGTAATTCCTGGAGTGCAGAGCCAGGAGAAACCCCTGAGCATTGCCGGGTGTGGCCCAAAAAGCAAAGATAAATAAATAAATAAATAAATAAATAAATAAATAAATAAATAAATAAATAAATCAAGTGACCATTATTAGCAAATGTCCTACGCTAAGTAGTGCTATATTGGCTGACAGACCTGGCTGCCCATTAAACCCACCTGGGAAATTTTTTTAAATTCCACATTTCCAGCCACAGTGCAAATCACTCAGAATCTCTGGGGCGGGCCAGGGGCATCTGCTTGAGAAGCAGAGACATCTGAGACAACACTGCTTCCCGTCTACCAGCACTGGTCTGGAATCAGACAACCTGGAACCAAATCTTGGCCCAAACATCTGGTCTTGGGAGAGCTTTGCATGCCTCTGTAGCTGTTTTCTTCATTTTCCCTAAAGATGGTTGTGTGAACGTTGTTTAAGATAACATCTGTGAAGCAAAACGCATGGTGCCTCAGAGATTATAAACGCACACACAGGGCAGGAGATAGAAACTGGAAATCTAGTTACTGTCATCAGAATTTACTAATGTGCTGCTAGTGGGAATTATGGTGGTGTGGGGGGGCAGCGTTTACACCCAGAAGTGCCCGGGCTATTCCCTATGCGTCCTTGGTGGTCACTTCTGAGGGACCCTTAAGGTGCCTAGAACCAAACCCTGGCGTGCAAAGCCTGTACACAGCATTTTAAGCCCTCTCCTGGCCCAAGAACTTTGTGTCTTTGTTTTTTTTTTTAGGGAACTGGGTCACACCTGAGGGGTGCTGGGGGCCACCACTGGCTCTGCACTGGCAGGAGGTGGGGTGTCTGTCCTGCTCCAGGCAGCCTCCAGGATACCATCATGAGGCGGTGGGTATCCAACCCAAGCTGGCTGCATGGGTGATGGGAACTGAACCAAGGTCACTATCAAGCCTGGCTAAGACACAGCCATACCTGAGTTTCTCCTGGACATATATATTCTGGGGTCCAGGCATGGAG
>JAJIBD010003261.1:0-100110 GCA_021461705.1 Cryptotis parvus | reverse complement strand
CGAAAACTAGGAAATTCAACACCAAGTGAAGGTAATACCCTCAAGAAAAAAGAAACAGTACACCAGAGGAATCTATCCTTGAACACCACAACACCATGGGGAAAAACGCAGATCCCCAGCTCAAGAAACAGATGAAGGAATCGACCCTGAAGACTTAAAAAAGAACACAGATGTGCATGATCTCTCTGACAATGAAATTAGAGAAGAAATTGGTAGGATGTTTAAGGAGCTCAACGAACAAATTGAGCAGATGTACAATAAAATACAGGAGAACATAAACGAAGCAGTTGAAAGGGCAGTCAATAAACTACGGGAGGAAATGAGAGCAGAAATGAGAACCATGCAAATAGAAATATCATCGCTTAAAACCTCAGTAGACGAAATGGAAAACACAATCGGGGCTCTCAACAGTAGGATGAAAGCAGCAGAACAGAGATTCAGTGAGACTGAAGATGAGCTGCAGAAAGCACTCAGAGATCTACATAAGATGGAAAAAGACCGGAAAATGGATCAGCAACGAAACAGAGAACAATGGGATGAAGCCAGGCGGAACAACATAAGAATCATCGGAGTCCCAGAGGGACAGGAAAGTAACCCCAAGGAAATTAAAACAGTTAAAAACATCCTGGCTGAAAAGTTCCCCAAGTTAAAGGGATGAAGGCATCCAGATCCAAGAAGCCCGATGTGTACCAGCAAGAAGAGATCCCAATAGAAAGACCCCAAGACACATCCTAGTCAAAGTAATGGATGCCATAGACAGAGACATAATTCTTCAGGCAGCAAGATCAAGCAAAGAAATAGTATACAAAGGAGCATCCATTCGACTCTCAGCAGACTTATCAGAAGACACCCTCCAAGCCCGAAGGCAGTGGTGGGATATATAGTAAAAAAAAATTAATGAAATGAATGCCTCAGCAAAAAATTCTTTATCCGGCTAAACTCTCACTCAGATTTGAAGGACAGATATACAACTTCTTGGATAAACAACAGCTTAGGAACTTTGTAAAATCAAAACCAACCTTAAAAAGAAGGACTGAAAGATCTACTATAAGACAAGACATAACCCAAAAAGAACAACCAACCTATTCAGAAAGATGGCATAAAATCCCATGACAATAATCTCTCTCAATGTCAATGGTATAAATGCACCAGTTAAGAGACACAGAGTGGCACAATGGATCAAAAAATTGAATCCGACATTCTGCTGCCTTCAAGAAACACACCTGAACAATCAGAGCAAAGACAGGCTCAAAATAAAAGGCTGGAAAACAATCCTTCAAACAACCCATTCAAACATTCAAACAACCCATCCAAAAAGACTGGGGTAGCCATACTGGTATCTGCCAACATAGACTCAGGCTGAAGAAGGTCAGAAGGGACAGTGAAGGTCACTTCTTAATAGTCAAGGGATGCATATATTAGAAAGAAATCATGCTACTAAACATATATGCACCCAACGAGGGCCAGCAAAATACCTAAAACAACTACTAATAGACTTCAAAGAAGACATTGACAGCAACACAATTGTAGTTGGAGACTTCAACACTGCTCTATCAACCCTGGATAGATCAACAAGATTGAAACTTACCAAGGAAATACTGGCCCTAAAAGAAGAGATGGAAGAAAGAGGGCTGGTAGACATATACAGGGCATTTCATCCCCAAAAAAGCTGAATACACTTTCTTCTCCAGTGCACATGGAACATACTCCAAATTAGATCACATGCTGAGCCATAAATCATACCTCCATAAAATCAAGAAGATAGAAATTGTGCCAACTATTTTTTCAGACCATGAGGCACTGAAAATAGAAGTTAATTGTACACAAAAACGGGAGACCAATAACAAGTACCTGGAAACTAAACAGCTCACTGCTGAACAACCAGCAAGTCATAAAAGAAATCAAAGAAGAAATCCAAAGATTCCTGGAAACAAATGAGACTGAAGACACGAATTACCAGAACTTGTGGGATACAGCGAAAGCAGTGTTAAGAGGCAAGTTCATAGCTCTTCAAGCATTCATCAGAAAAGAAGAAAAGGCCATCATAAACAGTCTGACTTCACAACTTAAGATCTTAGAGAGTGATCAACAAAAAGGAACCCAACCCAAGCAGAAAGAAATAATAAAACTTAGAGCAGAAATCAATGAGATGGAATGTCAAAAAACAATCCAGAAGATCAACGAAACCAAAAGCTGGTTCTTTGAAAAAATAAACAAGATTGACAAACCACTTGCAAGACTATAAGAAAAGGAAAAGAGAGAACCCAAATAAATAGAATCAGAAATGAAAACAGGGACCACAGAAATTCAAAAGATCATCAGAGATTACTATGAGAGCCTGTACACAACAAAACAAGAAAACCTAGAAGAAATGGACAAATTCCTGAATTCCTATAGCCTCCCAAGTCTGCAACAAGAAGATTTGAAATACCTCAACAAACCTATCTCCATCGAGGAAATAGAATCGGTAATCAAAAGTCTCCCCAAACACAAAAGCCCAGGTCCAGATGGATTCACCAGTGAATTATACAAAACCTTTAAAGAGGACCTACTCCCTATTCTTTTTAAGCTCTTCTGGCAAATTGAAGAAACAGAAATACTCCCAAATAGCTTTTACGAGGCACATATCACCCTGATACCCAAAGCATACAAAGATGCCACAAAAAAGGAAAACTACAGACCAATCTCCCTGATGAATACAGATGCTAAGATCTTCAACAAAATACTAGCAAATAGAATCCAAAGAGTCATTAAAAAGATTATACACAATGACCAAGTGGGATTCATCCCGGGAATGCAAGGATGGTTCAACATCCGCAAGTCAATCAACATAATACATTATATCAACAAAAAGAAAAATAAAAACCATATGATCATATCAATAGATGCAGAGAAGGCATTTGACAAGATTCAACACCCGTTCATGATGAAAGCTCTCCAAAAATGGGGATTGAAGGAACCTTCCTCAAGATAATCCAGGCCATCTACTACAAGCCCACAGCAAGCATCATTCTCAATGGGGAAAAACTGAAAGCCTTCCTCTTAAGATCAGGGACAAGACAAGGCTGCCCACTCTCACCACTTCTATTCAATATAGTACTGGAAGTACTTGCCATAGCAATCAGGGAAGAAAAAAGACAATAAAGGCATCCAGATAGGAAGGGAAGAAGCCAAGTTATCACTATTTGCAGATGACATGATATTATACCTGGAAAACCCGAAACTCTCTACCAAGAGGCTCCTAGAAATAATACATTCCTATAGCAGAGTAGCAGGGTACAAAATCAATACCCAAAAGTCAATGGCCTTCCCTATATGCAAACAGTGAAAGAGAAGAAAAGGGACATTAAAGAAACTATCCCATTCACAATTGCGCCGCAGAAAATCAAATACCTAGGAATCAGTTTGACAAAGAATATAAAGGATCTCTACAAAGAAAACTACAAAACGTTACTTCAGGAAATAAAAGAAGACCTGAGGAAATGGAGACATATTCCCTGCTCATGGATCAGAAGGATTAACATTATAAAAATGGTAATACTCCCTAGAGCTTTATACAGGTTCAATGCGGTCCCATGATGTTCTTCAAAAGAAATTGAACAAACACTCCTGAAATTTGTATGGAATAATAAAACTCCACGAATAGCTAAAGCAATCCTTGGGAAAAAGAAGATGGGAGGTATCACTTTCCCCAACCTCAAGCTCTACTACAGAGCAGTTGTAATTAAGACAGTGTGGTATTGGTATAGAGACAGGCCTGTAGACCTATGGAATAGAACTGAGTATCCTGAAACACATTCTCAAATATACAACCACTTAATCTTCGACAAAGGAGCAAAAAATATTAAGTGGAGCAAAGAAAGCCTCTTCAACAAATTGTGCTGGGAAAACTGGGCAGCTACATGTAAAAAATGAACTTAGACCTCCTTCTAATGCCATGCACAAAAGTCAGACCAAAATGGATTCTAGATCTCAACATCAGACATGAATCTATAAGGTACATCGAAGAAAACATGGGAGAAACGCTCTACGACATCGAAACGAAAAGTATCTTTAAAGACGACACACCACTGACCAAGCAAATGGAAGCAAAGATAAACAAATGGGATTATATAAAACTAAAAAGCTTCTGCACCTCAAAAGAAACGGTGACGAAGATACGAAGACAATCCACAGAGTGGGAAAGAATATTCACCCAATACCCATCTGACAAGGGGTTAATATCCAGGATATATCAGGCACTGGTAGCCCTTCACAAGAAAAAAACAGCCAACCCCATCAAAAAATGGGGAGAAGAAATGAACAGAAGCTTCCAAAAAAGAAGAAATTCGAATGGCCAAAAGGCATATGAAAAAAGTGCTCTTCATCTTTAATCATCAGGGAGATGCAAATCAAAACAACAATGAGGTACCATCTCACACCACAGAGACTGGCACACATCCAAAACAGCAAGAACAACCCGTGCTGGCGTGGATGTGGAGAAAAAAGGGACTCTGATCCACTGTTGGTGGGAGTGCCGACTGGTCCAGCCCTTTTGAAAAACAATATGGGCATTCCTCCGAAAACTAGATATTGAGATCCCATTTGATCCAGCAATAGCACTCCTGGGAATATACCCGAGAGACCGAAAAACACATAGCAGAAATACTATCTGTACTTCTTTATTCATCTCTGCACTATTCACTATAGTTAGAATCTGGAAACAACCTAAATGCCCGAGAACAGAGGACTGGCTAAAGAAACTGTGGTTCATCTACACTATGGAATACTATGCGTCTGTCAGAAAAGATGAAATTATGAAATTTACCTGCAAATGGATGGACATGGAGACTATCATGCTGAGTGAAATTAGTCAGAAGGAAAAGAACAGATATAGAATGACTGCATTCACTAATATGACATAAATAGATACCAGTGTTTTACTAAATGTGGGAAATGGTAATGGCAGATTAAAACTCATCATTGAATATACACAAAGAGACTTAAGTGATAAACTCTAAATATCTGCAGTGCTAGCCACAATGTGTAAAATAAGGAGAGAGATGCAGAGACAGAGAGACAGAGAGAGAGAGGAACCTGGGGTACCTGCTATTAAGGCAGCATGGGGTGGGCAGGAGGGGGTGGGGGTACATTGGTGGTGGAAATGGGGCACTGGTGGAGGGATGGGTGCTGGTATACTGTATTACCAAGAACCAATTATGAACACCTTTGTAATTGTATTTTTCACGGTGGTATAATAAAAAAATTTTTTAAAAATAAAGAAAAAAAGAAAAAAAATAGCTAAATTCTGGGGAAATGACAAAAAATCTCTTATATAAAATATTTCATTAAATATAATTACCTAAATTCCCCACTCAAAGGGTACAAATGACTGTGTGGAACAAGAGGCAAACCCAGACATCTCCTAATAAGGCATACTTAAACTCTCATGATAAACAGAGACACAGAGAAAAAACAATGGAAAAAATTAAACAGGCAAGTGGTACCTCCCCCCACAATTCTGGGGAGTATCAGACCAAATAGCATTCAAAGCACAGAGAGGAGGTGAATGGAGACATAGCCCATCAGTTTGAGCCGTTCTTTGCAGGTGTGCTAAAAGCCTCAGTTTGATTCCCAGCATTGCATGATCTTCCAGCTCTGTCAGGAGCAACCCCAGAGCTCTGAGTCAGGAGAAACCTTGAATACCACTGGATACAGACAACAGGAAGGAAGGAAGGAAGGAAGGAAGGAAGGAAGGAAGGAAGGAAGGAAGGAAGGAAGGAAGGAAGGAAGGAAGGAAGGAAGGAAGGAAGGAAGGAAGGAAGGAAGGAAGGAAGGAAGGAAGGAAGGAAGGAAGGAAGGAAGGAAGGAAGGAAGGAAGGAAGGAAGGAAGGAAGGAAGGGAAGGAAGGAAGGAAGGAAGGAGGAAGGAAGGAAGGAAGGAAGGAAGGAAGGAAGGAAGGAAGGAAGGAAGGAAGGAAGGAAGAAAGGAAGGAAGGGAGGGAGGGAGGGAGGAAGGGAGGGAGGAAGGAAGGGAGGGAGGGAGGGAGGGAGGGAGGGAGGAAGCCCCCAGTGTATGTCTGTCTAAATACCACAGTTACTTTAAATACCACTATTTAGTGATATCATCCTGTTATTTATCTTTCTTCTCTGGCTTACTTAATTTAACATGATGTCTTCTACTTCCATTCATGTTGCAGAAAATTGCATGATTTCGTTTTTCCTTACAGCTGTGTAGAGTACTACACAGTAGTGTATATAAACCATATCTTCATGATCCACTTGTCTATGTTAGACATCTAGGTTGATTTCCATCTTAGCTATTGAACTGAGTGTTACAGTGAATAAAGGTGTGCATTCATGTTTTTTAAATGAATGCTTTTCTGCCCTGAGGATAGAAAAGGAGAATTGCTGGGTGATATGAGAGCTCAATTATGAGTTTACTGAGTACCCTCCATTCTGTTTTCCATGGGGGTTACACCAGACAGCATTCCCACAAGCATGAATGAGGGTTCCTTTTTCACTACATCCCCACCAACAGAGATTGCTTCCAAAAATTTGATGTGTGCCATTCTTGATGGTGTAAGTTGATATCTCATTGTGGTACAGCAGGAGCTAAGGTGGAGAGTTCCAGATCTCTTTACATCTCCACCCATGGTGCAGGTAGCCTATCAGAATGTAGAATGGGATGACTGGGGTTGGGATTTAGCAGCATCTAACAGGGAAGCCCCCAGTGTCTGTCTGTCTGCCTCTCTCTCTCTCTCTCTCTCTCTCTCTCTCTCTCTCTCTGTCTCTCCACACACACACACACACACACACACACACACATACAGAACCACTTTCGTGTTAACAATTGTCATCTTAATTTGGATTTCCCTAATAATAAAAGATAACGAGCATTTTTCTAGTGTTCCTGATCCATTGGTCTTCCTCAGAAAATTTTTTTAAAAAAAAACTTTTCCACAAAAAAAAAAAAACAACGCTCTACTGTGAATATTCTCTCAAGAGAAACCTGAAATAATTAATGAAGCAGAGCAGGATCAAAAGAAGCTAAGGAATGTTTGCGCTCAAATGAGATCTTGTCTCACTGACCAGAGTAACTGAGTAGCATAATGTCACCTTAAGTAAGAAACCTGGCTCTTTCACCCTCCCTTCCCAAAATCAATCAGCTGCAGACTCTGGCCCAATCCTGATGAGAAGATAATGGCTTTCCAGACTTTTGGGAAATTTGTCTCCAATGGTGGAGGTGAGTTACCTAGAAAAAGAAGCAATTAGGAGGCTTTAGTCACTAACCCCCCATGAATCTGCAGGACGGATGCACTGGGTCCAGGAAAGGAATGGTTCAGGGCACTAACTTCATCTGCTCCCCCAGAAAATGTGCATCACAGAAGCCTTCAAGCATTTTGTGTCTGTGCCCAGCTTCAACGTTTTCCAAGCGACTTCCATTTGGGTGTCTCCTGCTTTATTCATCAGAGTTAAGTTTTTTGGGATTCCAAATTTACCCGTGGACATTTAAAAAAAAATCACTGAAATTCCTGGATTTCCTTCTCACCAGACATTAATAATTAACAACGAAGTCTTGTTTAAACAAACATTTAAAACTGACTTTGCAAGAAGGGCTTTTTTAATCACACTATCAAGTTACCTACTACAGCCATGGACCTGTTTAGCATACTCTGTATGTTTCTGTACTTGGGAAGAAGTTGGGGACAGGAGCAGACGTAAGTGAAGAATACCGTTTTAATTTGTGACATTTTGGTAGTGCTTACAATAATTGAAGTATAATTCAATTCAAGCCCTATGAAGCTAACTGCCTGCTTTTTGAAAACGCTAATGAAATCCTTCTTTTCTATTATTCAGTGCTGTTGTTAAAGTGCATGATTCCTATTCTAATGTAGTCTCTTATTTATCTATTTATTTTGGCTTTTGGGGTCACACCTAGCAATGCTCAGGAGTTACTTCTGGCTCTGTTCTCAGGAATCACTCCTGGAAGCGTAGGCCACTTCCAGGAGTGATTCCTGGGATGATATGGGATGCCGGGATCGAACCCGGGTCACCTTCCTGCAAGGCAAATGCCCAAACCACTGTACTATCACTCTAGATCCTCTAATATATTTTCATTTTAATATAGGCTTCTTCCCCCAAGCAGAGTAATTTGATATTTAACATTCAGATTTAAAATGCTACTTGGGGTCAGGAAGATAATACAAAGGTCTATCCTCATCACCCCATGGACCCCTAGCACTGCTGAATTAACCCGATGGTCCTTGCACTATGAGACCCAAAGAGTAACCACATCCTGTGACCCAAGCATTGAATTGCCAGCCAGGAGACAAAATATTGTTGGTAGTAATCCCTGAGTACTGCTCAGTGGTCCCCCTCAAAAGCAAATAAAATAAAAATTGATTTTTTAAAAACAGAAGCATGATTTCTATCTGCACTTCTTTTAGGAGATTCTCTTAAACCTTCCTCTTAGATGCCATTGAGTCCATTTTCTTTTACCTACCTTCATCAAATAGCACCCTTAGCACACTTTCAGAGGTCTCTCCTAGTTTATCACACACAGTAAAGTGTTTAGAAATTAAAATATATATTGTCTGATTATATATTAATTTTTTTAGAAATCCAAATTCCCTCCCACCTCCCCCAGTGGTATATATTTATACAGCTGTTATATATTTATATAACACTATATGTATATTTATATGACACTGCAATAAATGCCGGATTTAGAGGTGACTACAAGAGTATGCCACCCACATGGCAGAGCCTGGCAATACCCATGTCGTATTTGATATGCCAAATACCAGTAACAATTATAGACCTTATTCCTATGACCTGATTGAATGGTTTGAGGCTCTTTATGTTCCTGGAGCAAGCAGATGCCCTTGGGCTCTACTAGCATGAGACAGAACATATGGAGATGTTACTGGTGCCCGCTCAAGCAAATCGATGATGAACGGAAGACAGTGATACAGTGATACAGTTTTAGAAATAAGATTATATGTAAAGGTAAAAACATTTTTTTTCTTTATGGGTCACACCCAGAGATACTCAGGAAATACTCCTGGCGGTGTTCAGGGGATCATATGGGATGCCGGGGATCGAACCTGGGTCGGCCACATGCAAGGCAAACAGACGCCCTACCGATGTGCTATCGCTCCAGCCCCTAAAACCCATTGATTAATTGATCTGATTTTCCTAGGTGAAAGTTATTTAAATAGTATGCTTTAGTAATGGGTTATCTCTGTAATTGTGCTGTTTCAACAGATATCTTGTCTTCGCACCTAAAGAATTCTGTGTTGGTGCTTCTGAAAATGTAGTTATTCAAGCTCATGGATACACAGAACCATTTTTTGTGTCCATTGCTATTAAAAGCTATCCCGACAAAAGTTTCACGTATGCTCTCGGCCTAATTCATTTGTCTCCAGAAAATAAATTCCAAAGCTCTGCAAGTTTAACTGTGTGTATTCTTCTCATTGTTCTCTTACATGTAAAATATCTCTTTATAAAGTATATGTGAATGTACATTGTATATGTGTGTACTTATGTAACTATATAGGCTAAATTCTTACTTTTTACTTTAATTGAAACAAACTTCCTCGATCCTTACCTCTTCCTTCTTTCCTTTCCTTCCTTCTCTTTTTTCCATTCTTCCCTCCTTCCCTCATCCCTTTTTCCTTTCTTCCATCCTTTCATCCTTCCTTCCTTTCTTTCTTTTCCTTTTTTCCACTTTTTTCTCAATGTTCAGGGGTTATTCCTGTATCTGCACTCAGGAATTACTCCTGGTGGTGCTTGAGGAACCATATGGGATGCAGTGGAATCGAATCCAAGTCAGCCAGGTGCAAGGCAAATGCCCTACCCACACAACTATTGCTCCAGCCCCTCTTTCTTTCTTTTTTTTCTGTTTTTTTTTCCAGCTGTGCTGAGCTTACTCATAGTTCTGTGCTCAGGCATCACTCCTGGCATGCTCAGAAAAATATTTAGGGCTGAGGATGAGACCTGGGTTGGCTCTTTTAAAGACTTTACCCACTGTGACATCTCTCTAGTAAAGCAAATTTCCTACTAAGAAATTCAGTGAGGCATATGTCAAGGAAAATGAGGGAAGTGTCCACAATCCTATTCCATAATCACAATTATTGACATAAATAGAGAAAAAAAATAAGGCAACATACAGTACAAACTGATAACAAACCTTTGACCCATAATTATAGGAGTCAGGACATCAAGGAATGGGGAGAGTGGGTAGTGGGAATGTTGGAGTATTACTGGAAGAAAGTTAAGGAAATTAGTAATGGATCTGGGGTACTTTAGTAGTAATAAGGTGAGGTAACTGTGTACATTAAAACTATAAAAGTTAATAGTTTTTAAAGTCACAATAGGATCCTGGTACTCTGCTGGGCATGGTGTAGTAATGCTACACATAATAAACATAGTAGTATTCTAAAACATTCTTCAAATAAGAAAGTATGTGCTGACCTCTGAAATATTTGCATACTAATTCTATATTAATTTGTTTTCAACAGATAGACCAAATAGATTTATCTGGAGTGGCAAATGCAAACTCTCATGTGTATTTAGAAATTACAAGTGCTCATTTTTCAACAGCAAAAGAAATTCCACTCCGCTATGACAATGGATTCATCTTCATCCAGACAGAGAAATCAATTTACTTCTCAAATGAAAAGTCAGGTATGAGAAGGGGATTCTGTTGCAATAGTTGAGGGAACATGGGTGCAAAGGTGCTAATTCTTGTGCTATTGGTGAATAAAGTTACTCCACCTCTACACCACGAAAGTGTCAAAAGTTCCTCCACCTTTCGTCACTGCTAGCTGTCCTCTTCCCTCTCCTGTTGTTCCACTTGACAACTTCAGTTCTGTGGTTAAAGTCCAAGAGTTTGCTAGTTTGTTAGTAGGGAATATGTACCATCTATTCCCTTATTTGTTTATTTAGGGCACATAGGAGTGAGATCATGTGATATTGATTTTCCCTCTGGCCTATTTCACTTAACATGACACCCTCTAGCTTCACCCATCACTTGACTTGATCACTTGACTTCCCGTAGATCATCGATTACTCGAGCGGGCACCAGTAACATCACAATATGTCCTGCCACATGCGAGATAGCCCAAGGGCATCTGCCCGCTCCAGGAACGTAAAGAGCCTCAAAGGTCTATAATTGTTACTGGTATTTGGCATGTAAAATACGACACGGGTAGCTTGCCAGATTCTGCCGTGCGGGTGGGATAATATCGTAGTCACCTCAAAACTTCGAGCATGTATTGATGAACCGAAAACACTAGGAAATTAATTCGCGGCATATTCAGAAAACCCTTGCAGCTGAAGATCATTCTTAGACCAGCAGTTTCCACACCCATCCAAAAATCAGTATTTGTATGATCCGCGGGTGATGACAAACATTTTACAGTAACTAGCCTCGCCAAAAGTGATTTCTGAGCTCAGAGCCAGGCTTAAGCTGTAAGCACCCCGCCCACACACACACACACACCCAATAAACCCATTATTCCATTGCCATGTATGTGCTTTAACGGTCAATATAATTAATGCCAGCTAATTATATTGAGGAGCAGGCATGGGGATTGGGGTGGTGGGAAATGAGGGTCTTTGGTGGTGGGAACACACTGGTGGTGGAGTGGTGTTGAAGTAGAATCTTTATATCAGCAGTATTATGAAAACCTTTTTACTTTGCAAATATGGTGTTTCAATAAAAAGGGGGGAAATAAAATAAAACTCTGAATACTATCTATTACAAATGGTATTTCAATTTCATGTTTGCAATCATTTTGGGCCAGCTCTCTGGTGATAGGAAAGCCAGCAGTGGTGGGATTCCATGAACATGGGACGCCACACGTCAAGTACGTGCTCAGCCCTTTGAGCTATCACCTAAGCCCTTAAGCATCATTTTCTCCTGGACAATTATTTTTAAATTTTATTATACCACCATTAAATATACAGTTACACAACTTTTCATGATTGAGTTTCAGTCCTACAGTGTTTCAGAACCAATCCCTCCACCAGTGCACATTTCCCACCACCAATTTTTAACAATTTTTAACCAAATTTTTTAACCAAATTGCAATTTTAACCAAATTGCAAAATTTGGACAATTTTTAACTAAATTGCAAAATTCAGTGAGCATGTCTGCCGTAATTTGTTTGCATGGAAATAAATAATCATAACTGTGCTGTTCGTGGGACTCTCTCCCTTTTCATTTGCTGAATTACTCATCATATGATTAGATATGTCAATACAGACCACATCTTCTTTTTGATAATGCTTCACTTATTCTACTGACAGAGTTATAACTCTGTTCTTTCTTCTCTATAGTACTTTCAGATGTCAATAAATTATATCTTTTTTATAGCTGGCTTAAAAATGCAAAAAGCTGAGTAAAACAATTTGTGATAAACTGAATCATATTTTAGTGCAAACAAAATATTTAAGTTCTCCCATTTAAGACTTTTATCTGAGAATAATATTATATATATACTTTTTTGGGGGTCACACTCAGCAATGCTTAGGGGTTGCTCCTGGCTCTGCACTCAGGTATTACTCCTGGCATTACTTGATTGGGGAACCAAATGGGATGCCAGGGCTCGAACCCGGGTCGGCCGCGTGCAAGACAAACACCCTACCAGCTGTGCTATTTGTCCTGGCCCCTGAGAATAATACTATTGCTATTTTAACGTAGTGTTCATATCTAGCACATTAATTCATCTTTTGTTCATACTAAAGTTTTTATTATTTCTATTTCATCTTCATTTGATTTTTAGTTTTGTGATCTCATCTTAGGTTATTAATAATATCAGTCACTGACAGTTGAGTTTTAATAATTATGTTTTTACAGTAAAGTTTAGAGCTTATTCATTGGATGAAGACCTAGAGCCATCCCAGAGAGAAGTTACCTTAACTTTTATAGTGAGTATAGCATTAATTTCAATCAAAATTGAACCTTGGTGTTTTTATTATGTGAATATAGCTTTAATTATTTTAAATGTGATCAAATGTGACATAAACTTATTTCATATTAAAGAGTAGAAAGCTTCATTTGGCATGTTATGAGTACAACCTGAGAATTGTAGTGGTCAATTTTGTGTATAAATGTTAGTTGAAATCTGTTGTGACAGCCCATTAAATACCCCTCACCCCAATTATTACATCCTTAAAGTGGGTTTAAATTCTGTTAAATCCTGTAGCTTCATGTTACCTGAGAAGCAGAGGCAGCTGTGATGAGGAGTCTAGCAACCTATATACCCCTAGATCCACAGGGGTACCTGTAAGAAGTTTATGGCATATGTTGCATCAGCATAACAACCTTATAGGATCATTAAGATTGTTATTTCTTTTTATAGATGAAAGTGATAAGGGTTAGAGGATTTAAGTGATTTTCTATTTTAATGCAATAAACTAGCTAAAAGGAAAATTCAGGACCAAAAGCAGAGCACCCTGAAGGGGGAGATGAAGACAAAAATGATTAGTAAATTATTCTGGAAGGCAGCAACAGAGGATGAAGCAAGTCCCCGATTTTGTTTTCTGTTTTTAAATGACCTGATGGAATGGTTTGAGGCTCTTTATGTTCCTGGAGCAAGCAGATGCCCTTGGGCTCTACTGGCATTTGACAGGACATATGGAGATGTTACTGGTGCCCGCTCGAGCAAATCGATGATAATGGGATGACAAGTGATACAAGTGATACAAGTGATTTAAATTACCAAGAAGGATTGATGTATAAAAACTGAATTATGACTCAATAGCTACAAGAGAAGCAGAAGGACAGCGTCACGAAAAAGCAAAATGTGCAGCTAAACATACAGTGGTTTGGTCAAAGCACAATGTCTCTGAAACAGTTTAGGGAGATACAACTTTAAAGCATTACTTTACAGAGGATTTTGGGTGTGGAGTGGTTAGACAGGTTCAAATAAACTTGTAGTAAATGTGAATGGCTCCGCATAGCTTGTGATTACCTTCTTGAAGTCCCCCATGGAGAAGAGACATTGAAGAGGTCAGAGGCCATTACATGGCATATCCTGTTGTAGTAGAGTTGATCTTGAAGAAGATGGGGAGTCAAGGAAATCTGTTAAGCTTGGCATGAAAACTGTTTGAATATTATCATATATGTCCCATTTAGGGGAGATGGAAGTAGGAAGAGAACTACTAGAGTTTATTAATGTATCATAAATATTTATCATTCTCTTTATGATATATAACCGATATATATCAGGCTCATATATTACTTTATCCCTGATGTCAAAACTGACCAACTGACAGTCACTACCTCAATTATGATAATGTTGCATGTGCTAGTTTCTTAAAATTCATGAATATTTAATTAAGACTCGTCTATCACATGTTATAGTATATGTCTGACTTCATATTTTAAAACTGTTTTACAAAGTAGAACCTAGTTTGTTTTTTGTTTGTCATTCACAGGATCCAACTGGGGAAGAAACTGACATGGTAGGAACATACACAAATCCTGGAATTATCACTTTCCCTGACTTCGAGATCCCATCTTTTCCTAAGTATTTTAAATTATTTCTTGTTAAAGTTGTTTTGCTTTAAAGTAGTAGCAATACCTGGTGTTGTGACAAAGTCTGACAGAGCCATTTACATATGACCAAAAGGAGCTGATAAAAAAATTAATTTTGATTCTACTTTTCTCAAGACACAGTGACTGTCCTCTCTACCTGGGAGAAGGCATCTGCTTGGACTCTCCCATAGTAAAAGGAGGGGCCTGATAGAATATAATCAGCTTAGCACCAAGCTAGTCTACTCTAAGCAATTCAGTTGTGCCTTTCACACAAAAGTCCAGGTAGTGGGGCCTGAGCGATAGCCCAGCGGGTAGGGCATTTGCCTTGCACGGGCGGCCCAAGCCGGTCTGGGTTCGATCCCCGGCATCCCATATGGTCCCCCGAGCACCGCCGGGAGTGATTCCTGAGTGCAAAAGTCCAGGTAGTGGACACTGCCAGAGATAGCAGCTGCTCCCCAGAAGCTGAGAGCTTAATAGAAGTGACAAAAAGGTACAAATGTAGGGTACCCATTCAAGGCATTTAATAGTGCATAGAAACTTTAAATTATATGACATTAATTCCTAGAACTTGAAGTATTTTATTTCATATTTGAAACATTCATATCACCTAATGCCTTGAAAATTTAATAATTCCAAATGAAAAGGAAATAGACATTTCTGGATGCCAAGCACTCGAGAAAATGATAACTTTATCATTCTCATTTTTTAAGATGAGCCAATAATCATTAGGCCTGTTCAAGATCATATAGCCTGTGCATGGTAGGTAGGCTTATCTGTGTTGTGACCAGACTCACCTTTACCTTTCTCTTTGCCACTCTTCACCCTAAGAAATAATTGTAGAGAGGCCGGAGCATCAGTAGAACAGATATGGCACTTGTTTTGCATGCAGACAACCTGTATTCAATTCTTGACATTTCATATGGTCCCCCAAGCACCTCTAGGATTGATTTCTGAGGGCAGCGTCTGGGAAACCCCTGAGCATCACTGAGATGCTCAAAACAAGAATAGAAATAATTTTGGGGACCAGAGATGAGGCTAAGTTACAAAGTGCATGCCTGGCATGTGGTTCTATTCCAAGGAATAACAAAATTTTAAATCATAAAAATGACTCACACTTGTTTGTTAAACACTGAAAATTCATTTGATCATTTAAACAATTTTACATGATCAAATGGTCCTAAAACATGGTCCATATTTTCTGGTGTACTGTATATATAGTATATGATATCTAGATTGCGGTTAAGTTTCAAGGTGATTGTGTTATCAATGCCTTTACATTTATTATTCTTCAGCTAAATATATACTATGATATATTAGAGAATGAATAATCATTTTTCATATATGTAGTTCTTAAAATCCATACACACATATATGTAATTAACAGTTATAGTCTTAAAACATCTTTAAGATATAGTATATTAGGCCATCCTAAATCTGACACTGAGGTCAGCATCCACTAGCATAGAGTTGTGGTCAACGACTATAGAGCCAGAATAAAATCCGAACTCCACTTGTATACCATTCGACTAGTTATTTCACTTCTCTGGGCCTCATTTTCTTCATGATAAAGAGGAGATAATAAGATAATGATCCCATAAAATTTTTGTGAAAATTTCATGAATTCACGTATAACTCAATAAGAGCAGTGCTCACTTTTACTAAAAATGCATTTGAATACTAGATATAATGACTATAATTATATCTACTTTTATAGATGAATCATATATTTGAATTTGAATTATGTATTTGAATATTAGATATAATTGGGGAAATTAAAGATCTAATTTTTAAATATTCTGTTTTCACAGTTATGGGTTATGGATGATTAAAGCTAAATATAAAGAGGACTTCACCACAACAGGAACTACATTTTTTGAGCTTAAAATACTTGGTAATAACTCATAAATTACTTAGATTTCCAGTGCCTATTTTAGAGAATGGTTTTTTATAATTTCCAGTTAAGAGTTGATCTAAGACTGGGAGGCCGGAGTGATAGTCCAGCGGGTAGGGCGTTTGCCTTTCATGCGAGTGACCCATTTTCGATCCCCGGCATCCCATATGGTCCCCTGAGCACAGAGAGGAGTAATTCCTGAGTGCAGAGCCAGGAGTAACCCCTGAGCATATCCAGGTGTTACCCAAAAGCAAAAAAAAAAAAAGAGGTTGATCCAAGACTGGAGGGGCCTAATAAGAGATTTCAGAGGCGGACCCAGAGACAGTAGGCCAAGGATTGGGCTCTGATTTTGACTTACTCAGTCCAGTCACATGTCTCTAGGACTTGTTTCCTCCTCATGGTTCTGCAGTGGGTCAAATAGGAATTAGATAATGTCCCATAAAGATCCTCATTTGTCTTAGGGATCATCTATTTTGCTCCTCTTCATCTACAGTTAAGGCCAGGTAAGGGCGTCAGGCTGAGAGACATGGGGAGACCCATGAGTTCTCACCACAAGTTTGTCCAGCCTGAGAGTGAAAATGCATCCCTAAACCCCAGCCCATGTTCATTCCCATCAGTCCTAAATATCAGTGATGTTTGGCAAATTATAGTACTATTTATTTGGAAATAATATTAATTGAACTAATTATTAACAGCTAACTGCTACCAATTATATCTCATAGTAACTTGTGAGATTATTAAATTGAGTACTCTTACATAAACTTATTCTTAAGCTATTTTAGCCATGTCTTCTGCCCACCAGGTTGATAGGAGGCTGAGGTATTTTTTTAGAGGTTGAGGTATCTGTAATTCAAAGAGAAAAGTAAATACATATAAAAATTGGAAACACTTCACATATGAAAGTAGTGTAATGAAATATCTTCCTAAGTGATTAAGCTGAGATTTAAGTTACTTATTAACTCCCTTGAATTCATTCTATTCACAAAATCCTGGTTTTACCTATTTCCTACTATATTGGAAAATGTTTTCCTCTGACTCAGAGAGAAACAACCAGAATAGTGAGACCATCACCGTGCCTGTTACCACTGCCCTGGTCATTCTCTGACGCAGAGAGAAACAACCAGAATAGTGAGACCATCACCGTGCCTGTTACCACTGCCCTGGTCATTCTCTGACGCAGAGAGAAACAACCAGAATAGTGAGACCGTCGCCTTGCCTGTTACCACTGCCCTGGTCATTCTCTGATGCAGAGAGAAACAATCAGAATAGTGAGACCATCACCGTGCCTGTTACCACTGCCCTGGTCATTCTCTGACTCAGAGAGAAACAACCAGAATAGTGAGACCATCACCGTGCCTGTTACCACTGCCCTGGTCATTCTCTGACGCAGAGAGAAACAATCAGAATAGTGAGACCGTCGCCTTGCCTGTTACCACTGCCCTGGTCATTCTCTGACGCAGAGAGAAACAATCAGAATAGTGAGACCATCACCGTGCCTGTTACCACTGCCCTGGTCATTCTCTGACGCAGAGAGAAACAATCAGAATAGTGAGACCATCACCGTGCCTGTTACCACTGCCCTGGTCATTCTCTGGCGCAGAGAGAAACAACCAGAATAGTGAGACCGTCGCCTTGCCTGTTACCACTGTCCCGGTCATTCTCTGGCAGAGAGAAACAATCAGAATAGTGAGACCATCGCCGTGCCTGTTACCACTGCCCTGGTCATTCTCTGACGCAGAGAGAAACAACCAGAATAGTGAGACCGTCGCCTTGCCTGTTACCACTGTCCTGGTCATTCTCTGGCGCAGAGAGAAACAACCAGAATAGTGAGACCGTCGCCTTGTCTGTTATCACTGCCCTGGTCATTCTATGGCGCAGAGAGAAACAACCAGAATAGTGAGACAGTCGCCTTGCCTGTTACCACTGTCCCGGTCATTCTCTGACGCAGAGAGAAACAACCAGAATAGTGAGACCGTCGCCTTGCCTGTTACCACTGCCCTGGTCATTCTGGAGCCAACACTCCCTTCTCTCTCTCTCTGTTCTAGTTCTCTTTTGGCAAGTGGGGGCAGGGAATAAAACTGTGCTATGGGTGTCATAACAAGATCTCTTTCCTACTTAACAAATTTGAGATACATCATCATATTTTGGGTACTGAATGGAAGAGAATTGCTAAATGCCAGACACACTTCAGAAGTAAATTATTTTCAATTTAATTATCATCTACCAAACACTATATGAAAGTCCCTGGGGAGACAGGTTTACAAAGAAAAGCAAAATTAGTGCTTGATCTCATGTATTTCGAAGGTAGCAGATGTGCAATTAACCCTTGGCAGGAGTGTGGGAGGAAAAGACAAGATTCATCCTAAATTAAAGCTAAAGAGACCTCCCAGGAGTGTGGCTGGTTAGAATATTGAGCAGGATAACCATGTTTCCAGTGTTCGTCTGTTCCCTTGTACTGAAATATTTCTATCTGATCAACAGTTAAAATTGAAAGTGTTTACATTTTTGCCTTTTTTTTTATTCAGGGAAACCACAATTCCATGTTTTAGTGGAACCAGAAAACAACTTCATTAGCCATAAAAACGTTGAGGACTTCAAGATTACTATAAAAGCTAGGTAAGAAAGTTATTATTTTGGGATTCATTTAGTCATTGAATGTAAATATTTCATTTTAGAAGTTAATATGATTGTTACTGCCAGCCTGGATTGTGTGTTGAAAAGACTCTGATATCTGTATTTAAAACTGCTATAATTAAAAATAACTGTCATGATTGTTGAAGTCTGTTCAAGATTTGCCCAAAATTTATCTGTCAGTTGGATTCTTGCCTTTGTTTATAATCCCATGAGAAAGAATCCTAGAGATGAACCTCAAGATGAAATTGATTATTACAATTTAAATGACTATTAAAGTGACTGCCACTCCTTAGTTATTAAAAGTTTAAAGTATAACACAAAAATCTTGATCACTTGATCACTTGAATCCCGTTATTCATCGATTTGCTCGAGCGGGCGCCAGTAACATTTCCATTGGACCCTATCACGTGCCAGTGTAGCCCAATGGCATCTGGTTGATTCAGGAATATGAAGAGCCTCAAACCGTTCCTTCAGGGTCTTAACAAGGAAGTCTGACCATCTTGTAGGTGGGCGGCCACGTGATCTTTTGACATCCCGTGGGATCCAGTCGGTAATGGCTCTAGTCCAGCGGTTGTCTCCAAATCGCATTACATGTCCAGCCCATCTTATTTTCGATGCCTTGGCAACACAAAAATATTAGATTATTTTAATTTTCTAAAGTAAATAATTATTGGTTGTACCACTTGGTATCTAAATCCATTCTAGAATAAACAGACTTAAAACCCGTACCTGGCAGGTTCAGAATAGGAACAGCGGCTTCCTGTTTTGCATTTCAATAGAGAAATTTTATGTTCTTCTGACTCTAGAAGTAAATCTGGGGCTAACTTATAAGCAACATTCTTCTACCACATATGAGATCAATGTGATTTTGCCTATTTTTCTTAAAAGGTGCCACAGGCAGTGGAAACCTAATTGTCACACTGTTCTATAGTAATCAATAATGTATAGCCCCTTACACATGGGGCCTAAACTCAGTTCTGCACTGTCACTGTGAACTTAAGTTCTAGAAAACTGAGCAAATTCTTTCCATTCCTCTGATAGTCAACTTTCTCATTTTGTTCCTCACTTAAGGAACGAAACTATCTACTTTAGTTCAGCATCCGCTCTATTTACGCTATAAATGAAATGTTTATTGCTTATGAACACAATTTCTAGAGTGAAAATCAAATTTCACATGATTACATTTGATCTCATTACTATGATTGCTTTATCTAAACAAAGTTAACCATGTTCTCTTTTGACAGATTTTCTTATAGTAGGAATTTATCTGAGGCTAAAGTTTTTGTCCTATTTGAAATAAAAGAAGATTTATATGATGGTGCACAAGAAAAAATGTTTTCAGGAATAGAGTCAACAAATGTAAGAATAGTTCAAGCAACTTTTACAATAATGTAGAACTGGAAGAAACTCACCAGAGTATAGTAAATAAAAGTGGGCTTTCTCTTCTAAGAGCTTAGAGAACTAAACCAAACTAATAATACTTGGGTTGGGAGAAACTTCATTGACTTCCAATAAAATGCTTTCTAAGAAATTTAATCTCTTTATGGGCACTAAAGCCTATAATTTACATTAGATTCTATCAGAGTCAGTGATATCTAAATCACAGCCTCACAGTCTGAATTGCATAAAACATAGCTTTACAACAGATATTTTTCATCAGACATTTTCAGATATGTTTTGAGATCTTCCTTCTTGGTTCATAATCTTAAGGTTTAAAAGAAATGACCTAAATATTGAAAATGGGTAGGGACATCAAGATGTGAATTTATGCATTGTGTTGTTGCTAGCTGTAATTACACTGCTGTTGTCAAGTACATATTTTGCAGACTGATGAAAGAAGAGTTTGTTGTTCCTTCTCCAAGTTCTATAAAATTACAGTGTTAATGTATTTTTTCTCCTTTTTGAAAAACAGCTGGTTGATGGTGTTGCACAAATCAATTTTAATGCTTCAAATGAAATTAAACGATTAAAAAAAGCCTAGAAGATTTAAATAACAAGTACCTAAACATTTTAGTGGATGTAGAAGCAAGTGAGTTCCTAAAGTAATGTATAAATCTATTTCTCGCAGTTTTCTTCTTTCTGTTATTTTCCCTTTCCACTGTTTTTTGTTGTAATGACTGGGGTCAAAGGCACTTGATCATGATGCCCACATAATTGGCCTAGCTCTTAATTGGCTAGATGGTACTAGCTCTGGGACACGTTATGTGTAGTGGTGGTGCTGGTGTACATTCTTGTTGTAGTTCTCCTCTGGGATGTCTCATATCTCTTATTTCAAGTTTGAATTCTGATTAGTAATTTACATTGATTTGATGCTGGGCAAGTATAGGTGGTCTGTCAAAATACTGCCCATGTCCTTCATGCACATGGAATGCTCATGAAAGCATCTTCCTCTAATGTAGATGGAGAGAACAGCTTCTTATGTCATTAGAAAGAAGTAATATTGATACCAGGAAATACACTTATTCCAATTACAAAAGTTACAGTGAACAAACACATCAATTTGATTTTTTGCTTATTTATAATTAAAGTATTACCGCATCTTCTAACACCCAATTGACCATTTAAACAGCGGCCTTGAAATGAAAAGCCAACTGTGTCATATGAGAGTGTCTCTTTGAATAAGATTTTCAGTTTGTTGAGGACATGAGGCTCCTTCCAATATATGAAGAGCAAATGGAATAGGATCTGAGAAATGGTCTGGATCAGGACATACTAATTTAAAATGGAAGAACAAAAAATCTTATCACCTCTCTTGATAACTACACATGATTGGTTCATAGAGGGGTCAGGCACTTTCAGAATGGTCATAGCCATCATCCAGTTGTAGGATCATGTTTTTATGTTAAATGACCAAGGAAAATACTGTTCATTTGTCCTTATGCAAATAAAGAGAGAAGCATAGTGGGTGCCCAGGTTGATGGATGGGCCACATAGTACTTTCCAGATTCTCAGAATGATCCTTGTTATTCCATTAGGTGAATTTGTCCATGAGAATAAAGAAGCTGTTGTCAAATTTATCCTTTTTCCCTACACACTGGATTTAGTTGATACTCCTCTTTTCCTGAAGCCTGGGCTTCCATTTCCCATCAAGGTGAGATGACAGAAAATCTGATCAGGAGCGTGCTAGGTCAGTGGAGGGCAGAGAACCTCTGGTAGGTTTTGCTGCTATGTGAATTGCAGTGAAAACAGTTAAATGGAGAAAAGAGGGGGTGAGGAGCAGGACAAGGCAGTAAAATTTTTCCCAGCCTGGGGCCGGAGCGATAGCCCAGAGGGTAGGGCGTTTGCCTTGCATGCGGCCGGCCTGTGCCGGCCCGGATTCGATCCCCGGCATCCCATATGGTCCCCGAGTACCACCAGGAGTAATTCCTGAGTGCAGAGCCAGGAGTAACCCCTGAGCATTGCCGGGTGTGACCCAAAAAGCAAAAAAAAAAAAAAATTTCCCAGCCCATGCCAAACATTTAACAATTCGGTCACTATACATTGAATTGAATTGAATTGAATTGAATTGAATTGAATTGAATTGAATTGAATTGAATTGAATTGAATTAATAAAGATTTCTGAAGTCCTTAGAAGAGAACATTAGTAGAACTGCATTTGATCATTAGATTCTAACAAGTTTGTGCCTGGGAGTGAAATTTTAGTGGGTTCTTGAAAAGAATCTATCTTTAGATAGATAGTAAACTAACAATAGTTAGTTTACTATGCTTTATAATTAACGGTTGTTAACTTGTAGTTGAAATGGATCTGGTCCAACAGGTACAGGTGAAGGATACTGATGGCCATTTTGTAAAAGGAGTTGCAATAACCTTGGAAGCAAAAAAAAATTTATAAAACTCTGAAAACTGAAATAAATATTAGACAAAGTATAACAAATTATGATGGAGTAGCCTCATTTGTGATTAGCACTTCTTCTGATATGGCGAAACTGAATTTTTATGTAAGTAAAATTTTTGTGTGTTGTTTTTAAATATCACTTGCTGTTAATAAATGTACAGGGAAAATATGAATATTTTATGTATCACTGTATCACTGTCTTCCCGCTCATCATCGATTTGCTCGAGCGGGCACCAGTAACATCTCCATATGACCTATCTCGTGCAAGTAGATCCCCAAAGGCACCTGCTTGCTCCAGGAACATAAAGAGCCTCAAACCATTCCATCAGGTCATGGGAATGAGGTCTATAATTGTTACTGGTATTTGGCATATCAAATACGACACTGGTAGCTTGCCAGGCTCTGCCGTGGGGGTAGCATACTCTTGTAGTCATCTCTAAATCCAGCATTTATTGATGAACCACAAGGACGCAAGCAGCCATGCAAGACAGGCTGTGATAGGCTGGTCTGCTGGGTGAAGTTCTAACAAGGGGGAAGTCCGGATATAGAAAATGGAGGCCCTCATGGAGTGAGGGGTCATCTGACTTGTTGCAAGGCTCTGCTGGGGTGGCGGGCAAGGGCTAGAACCCGCCCAGGCACCTCGTGAGCAGCTGGGCACAGGGAGAGACAGTAGCAGCTCTGCCCCATGTCTGTGAGTCTCTCATTTTTTGCGTTGGCATGGCGGGCAACCCTCAGATATTTTATGTATAAGTCCTGTAAATCTCTCAAATGTATTTGATTTGTAGTTACAAGAAATAGAATTTAATGCATTGAATGTTTCATGAAGGGCATAAGCCTGTCCATTTTACTTTTAGGAAATGAAAAGCATAGTATTCAAAGGGATATATCTAGAATGAACTTCCAGTGGAATACAGAAATAAGAAGCCATATGCATCATTTCTTGTTCGTATCCTCTCCATTAATTCATATGTGAGCTCACATGTGAGCTGTCACAGGAGGTCAGTGAACAATGTCTATGGAGAGGGAGAAAGAACAGGGCTAGTTGAGATCAGAGATGACTTTAAGAAAGAGCACTCTAGGACCAGAGTAATGCACAGTGGGTAGGGCATTTGCCTTGCACACGGCCGACCTGGGTTCGATCACCGGCATCCCATATGGTCCCCGAGCACCACCAGGAGTAATTCCTGAGCGAAGAGCCAGGAGCAACCCCTGAGCATCGCTGGGTATGACCCAAAAAAAAAAAAAAAAAAAGCACTCCAACTTCCTGCTATAAAGTGGAAAATTAGGTACAATGTAGCTGTGGAGTGGTTTGCTGAAACAAGCAATGAAGGCTAACTTGAACATTTGGGAGGGGTTGGTTTGGGGCCACACCCAGCGATGCTTAGGGGCTACTCCTGGCTCTGCACTCAGAAATCACTCCTGGCGGTGTTGGGGAAGGTGGGTGTATGGGGAGGTGTGGTGCATGTGGGATGCTGGGAATTGAACTCAAGTCAGCCATGTGCAAGGCAAGCACCCTATCTGCTATACTATTTCTCCAGTCCTCTAATTTGCCTTTTTATATTATGTTGGGAAGTCCAATATATACAAAGTATATGGACACATTCATAGCTGTCAATCACCTTAGATCCATGGCTGGCACTTTGTGAAAGCTGGGAGAGTGTTAAGAACCATTATCGGCACACCTCTACACAAGTACCATGGTCATATGAGTATCCGCACTTTACAAGTGAGTATCTGCACTTTACAATTTTGTTGCTGTCTTCTTTAGGTCCAAACAGATGACCCAGACCTTCCATCAGAATACCAGGCCAGCGGTGACTATCAAGCGGTGCCCTACTCGTCCCAGAGTCAGAGTTTTCTTTCCCTCAGCTTGCCAGACAATTACAAGAGTTCGGTTGTGGGAGAACACCTGAGCATCACTGTCACTCCTAAAAGTCCTTATGTTGACAGGATCACACACTACAATTACTTGGTAAGTCCAATAATAAATATATCACTTGCATCAAGTCACTCACTTCCAAATCACTTTTTGCAAAAAAAAAATTTTTGAAATGATTTTTTTACATTAGACTAAGCAGTACCCAAGTGGCATATCAAATATGACACGGGTAACTTGCCAGGCTCTGCCATGTGGGTGAATACTCTCAGTAGTAGGCTCTCAGTCATGCATTTACTGATGCATGGCTGTGGCAGAGATCGGCTTTTCTCTTGGGTGGAGCTCTGATGAGCTGTGGAGTCCGGATGTTGAAAATGGCTGCCCTCATGCTGTGGGGTTCCTCTGGCTTCCTGCGAGGCTCTATTGGGATGGCGGGCCAGGGCTAGAACTAACCTTCTCTCCCAAATGCCTTATGATCAGCTGAGCACATGGAGAGCCAATAGTAGCTCTGCCCGTGTGTCTGTGTCTCTGTTTCAAGCATACCTGGGCTTGAAATGCTTCGCTGTGGGGTGGAACTCTGACAAGCAGGGCTTGAGATCGGCTTTTCTCTTGGGTTGAGCTTTGATGAGCTGTGGAGTCCAGAAGTTAAAAATAGCTGCCTTCATGCTGTGGGGTTCCTTTGGCTTCCTATGAGGCTCTATTGGCATGGTGGGCCAGGGCTAGAACTCGCCTTCCCTCCCAGAAGCCTCATGATCTGCCGAGCACATGGAAAGCCAGTAGCAATTCTGCCCGGTGTGTCTGTGTCTCTGGTTCCATGTCATATATGATATGCCAAAAAACAGTAAATTATAAACCTCATTCCCATAACCTGAACAAATGGTTTGAGGCTCTTCGAGTTCCTGAAGTGAGCAGATGCCCTTGGGCTACACTAGCACCTGATGAGCAAATTGATGAACAATGGGAAGACATGTCACAAATGATACAAGTAGCTAAGTGACATTTACTAAATAAATGAATGTGTTTAAAGTCTAAAACACACACACATTCACAAAGTTTTCTAAAATATTGCATAATACCTTTAGTTTGGGAGGGGAGGAGTTTTTTAATTTGTTTGTTTGTTCTTGTTTGGGGGCTGCACCTGGTGATGCTCAGGACTTACTCCTGACTGTGCACTCAGTAATTACTCCTGGAGGTGCTTGAGGGACCATATGGGATACCGGGGATGGAATACAGGTCAGCTATGTGTAAGGCAAGACACTACCCACTGTTCTATCTCTCTGGCCCTCATCGCCAGAGAGATTTGTATACCTTTCAAAATGTATTTATTAATTTATATTATGTTTTAGATAACATGTTTATAATATTCTTAAAATTTATGGTTTTATGTACAAAGTTACTGCATCTCCCTCCACCAAAAAGCTCGGGACTTCAGATTGCCCCTATGTCACCTCCAGCCCATATTCTTTTCCCTTTCCACTCCCCACACTGCCTGGAAGTCTGTGTTTGTAGTTAAAGTTAAAGGGCTTGTTATTATCGATTCCCTTTGCTTTTTTGGGTCACACCCAGTGATGCTTAGGGGTTACTCCTGGCTCTTCACTCAGGAATTAATCCTGGCAGTGCTCGGGGGACCATACGGGATGCCGGGGATCAAACCTGGGTCAGCTGCATGCAAGGCAAATGCCCTCCCTGCTGTGCTATCGCTCTGGCCCCCTTCCCTTTCTTGTCTCCCTGTAGACCACTGCTGAGTGAGATCATCTAGTGTTTGTCTTTCTTGCTCTCTGACAGCTTTTTTTTTTTTGCCTTTTTTGGGTCACACCCGGCAATGCTCAGGGGTTTCTCCTGGCTCTGCACTCAGGAATTACTTCTGGCGGTGCTCAGGGGGACCATATGGGATGCTGGGGATCGAACCTGGGCGGCACAGGCCGGCCGCTTGCAAGGCAAACACCCTACCCGCTGGGCTATCACTCCGGCCCCCTCTCTCTGACAGTTTTACTTAACATGGTACACTCACGTTTGCATTCATGTTTCAGCTATCAGATGTCATCTTTTCTTATAACTGCATAGTATTCCAAAGTCATAGCACCTCTCTGAACTCAAAGACAGTGGGACAGTCTTGGAGGGTCAGCAGGCTGGAGAGTTTGTTTCAGATCTTATTGCTTGACTGATGGCCTATAGCAATCTAGGTAGTGTTTGATTGGCTCCTTTATTCAGTCCTCAGACTACTGATGGCAAATAAAGATCGGTACAAGGATTAAACTCCTAATCCCAGCCAGCATCATTTACGAACAAGTCTTATTTATAAAGGAAAGAATTGAATTTTGTATTTAAAGATTGATGTTTTCAGGCATTGATCATTATTGTTTAAAATACCAATTAGTGGGGCCCAGGTTGGATCAGCAGTAGAGCACCTGCTTGTCAGGACAGTAATCCTTATCAAAGACAGGAGTCCAAGAGTTCCAGACCCAATACTTCCAGTACACAGAGTGGTATCCCAAACTACAACTGCTTGGGAACCTAGAACCACATTCCTGACTGCAATATCTGGGGCAACGCATCCAAGGTGAGTGAGTGCACTTGAAATGAAGTGTGAGACTGCAACAACACCACAAACCAAATGTGTGCAGCACTGGGGCATCACAGTAAGTCCAGAAAAGTTGGTTGGGTGGGGGGGCAGGAGTAAGTACCAGCTAACAAGGACAACAGCATGATCTTTTTTTAAGACTTGAAATTTGATTCCATGTGCACAGGGCTCTTTTCTTAGGTAAATGCCTATTCAGAAAGAAAATCTTTTTCCCCTTTAATTTTTATTACACCACCCCGTGAGATATACAATTACAAGGATGTTCATAATTGGGTCTTTGTCACACAGTGTTCCAGTATCCATTCCTCCATCAGTGCCCCATTCCCACTACTAATGACCAAACATTCCCTCCCACCCAACCCCAGCCTGCCTCATAGTAGGCACCTTCAGAAAGAAAATGTTGAAAGTTAAAAATAATACCAAGTTATCTTCCTTTTAGTGATTGACTATACCTAATAGATGAAGCCATTTGTTGAAGTAAAGAGAATCTTATGGTTCTGAGAGAGGCACCTTTTTGGGTTATAGACATTATGTATTGATGAACCTCAATTTCTTTAATTACCTAGTGGGGCTAATAAAATGTTAGCTAATATGATCACAATAAGTGAATTTGTTCATACCTGTATGCCTAATGCAGGTGAGATGCTCAATAGACATTAATTCACCTCTTTTTTATCACTGACTCAACTGTTAATCCAGTTTGTAGCCTACACTAATGCTTATTTCTATGTATTTTTAGATTTCATCTAAGGGCAAAATTGTTCACTTTGGAACGGAGAAGAAACTCCCAGGTTCATCTTCCCAACTTTTTGAACCTTGCCCTGACTCAGCACATGGCTCCTACAGCCTGTCTCCTGGTTTATTACTTTGTCACAGGAGATCAGGTGACAGATTTAGTGTCTGACTCAGTCTGCCTCAAAATTGAAGGAAAATGTGGCAATCAGCTCCGGGTAAGCCACAGATACCTTTTTCAGCCTTAATTCCTCTTCTTTGTTCTAACACTAAGACTGTCTAACCTGACCCTAAAATTCTTTTTCAAATAATTTTAGATACATCTGTCTCCAAATAATGATGCACATTCCCAGGGAAAAGGTATTTCTCTTACTATGGAGACTCAGTCAGAATCATGGGTAGCGTTATCATCAGTGGATGTTACTGCATATAACTTCCAACAAAGGAGAACAAATCCCACGGAAAGAGTTAAGTAAAGAAAATGTTTTGATTACTGATACTTGACCCTGGATTTCATGATCATCATCATTTTCTCAGGGATTGGTGGTTGTTCAGGAGAGAAAAATAAAGAAAACAGATGCAATTGAACCAAAGTTTGTCCTCTCAGTTAGAGTTAAAGATGGTATTACCAACAACCAACATTTACTAAACTTACTGTTTGTTAGAAAACCTTTGTAAAGTCTTTACATCTATAGTCTTTTTATTTGTTGGTTTGTTTCTGCGGCATGTCTGACAGACATGGGGCAGAGCTGCTACTGGCTCTCCCTGTGCCCAGCCGTTCATGAGGTGCCCGGGAGGGATGGCAGGCTCTAGCCCTGGCCCGCCACCCCAGCAGAGCCTCACAACAAGCCAGACGACCCCCACTCCATGAGGACCTCCATTTTCCACATCCGGGCTTCCCCCTCGTCAGAACTCCACCCAGCAGACCAGCCTATCACAGCCCGGCTCATCAATAAATGCTGGATTTTGAGATGACTACAAGAGTATGCTACTCGCACGGCAGAGCCTGGCAAGCTACCCGTATCGTATTTGATATACCAGATACCAGTAACAGTTATAGACCTCATTCCCATGACCTGATGGAATGGTTTGAGGCTCTTTATGTTCCTGGAGCAAGCACGTGCCCTTGGGCTCTACTTGCATGAGACAGGACATATGGAGATGTTACTGGTGCCCGCTCGAGCAAATCGATGATGAACGGGAAGACAGTGATACAGTGATATTTCTGGGGCCACACTGGTCTTGCTCAAGAATCACTCCAGATGGTGCTTAAGAGACTATGCAATGCTAGACTGAGTTAGATCAAACTCAAGTCTCTTTATGTACAGCTCACACTCCAGTCTTTTCAGCTTTATATCTGGCTTTATATCTTTATATCTGTAATCTTACTGAATATTTACAACAATCCCTAGAGATGAATATCACCATATAAATATATTGAACTGGGGCCAGACAATAGCTCCAAGGTCTATATTTTGAATTTCATATAAGGAGGCTTATATTTCATTCCCTGGCTTCCAAGCCATTCCAAGTATTCTTATAATCACTGCTATGAGTATCTTCCTCCACCCCCTGAACCCCCCAAGCACTGGCCAAGTGGTAGACCCTGACTGCCACTAGGTAGGGTCCCAAAACAGAAGAGAGTTTTATTTTCTGTTGTGCTTTTTTTTTTTGGTGGGAAGGAACACACCAAGCAGTACTCAGAGCTTACTCCTGGTTCTGTGCTTAGGGATCACTCCTGAATGTGCTCGGGCGACCATTAGCAGTGTGAGGGATGGAACCAGCATAAACCATAAGCAAGGCAAATGCCTTAACCTCTGTAATATCTCTCCAGGCTCTAAAATAAGAATTTTTTAAATGTTTAGAGCACTATATATATTTCAGTGTTATTGAAGAAGAAAACTAAAACAGGAATATTAGATAACTTATGGTCTTAGGGAATACCAAGTAGAATTGGTATTCTACTTGGTATAGAATGGGGTACCTCTGACTTATCCTTTTCCATAGCTAAAGGTAATATGTTTAGTTAATTAATTCTCCAACTTAACTTTGCATAATATTATTTGGGAACAAACCACTGAAATACTAAAGTTGTATTTGCTGAGTGAATAAGCTGAAATGTAATTAAATGCATGTTTGAAAACAAACCCTTAAATGGAACCTGTTCCACACCATGTTCCTTTCTTAATGGAGAACTTCACCTTGTGAGGCATTTGTAAGGATTAGGCAATAATCTTATTGACTTAGAGAACACTTCAAGTTCATCTATAAAATTAGATTCCTTGTTCATTTCAAAGAAGGCATAAAACTAGAAGTTCTGATAGTGTAGTGGGTTTACTCCAGGGGGCAGTCATGAAAAGGCAGCAGAAATGGCAATGGGGTGGGGTAGGGAGTTTATGCAGAAGTAACTGGGCTGGGACTGACCATTTCCCTCTCCTGCCTGCTTCTCTAGCTGTGTCCTTCCTACCACCTCCACTAGAACAGGACCTCATTAGACCTTCCTGTCTCTCCCTCTTTTCCTCCCCCTCCTTGCCCTTCCGTTCTCTTCCCCTCTTTCCCCTTCCCTTCCCTCTTCTTTCATTTTTTTTTGGGTCATTCAGCTGTGCTTGGAGGTTTCTCCTAGTGGTACTTGGGGGTTACTCCCAGTAGTGGTTGTGATGTCTGCAGCACTGCTGATTAAAACGGAAACTTCCTCATGGAGAGGTTGCTTTGGTTGTTGATAATCCAGGATTTGTGGTGGGTGCAGTGAGCCCCAAACATGTATAGAGATTTGTAGCTGTATTTCTGGAAGTTTATAGGACTGCAAGGGGAAGTCAAGCAAGGGAAATCAAGACAGTTCCATGTAAAAAGAAATACAGGGACTGGAGAGATTGTATATTGAGCAGGATATTTGCCTTGCATGTGACTGACCCAAGTGCCATCTGTGGCACCCATGTGGTCCCCAAGCTTTGCCAGGAATGATCCCTGAGCACAAAGCCAGCAGGAACTCCTATGTGTGGCCCAAACACAAAATATAATATTATAAAAATAATAAACAAAATAAAAGAAAAATAAATAAGTCATCATTCTGAGAGCTTTTAATCTAGAAATGGAAAAGGATGATGAGGAACAAACTATTCTGACACTTCATTGACTCATGGTTAATTCAATATACAGCACATTAAGAGAACAGATTATAAAATTTTAAAGAAATTTCATCCCTAAGCTACATACTTGTTCTTGAGTGGTTTAAATGGCATTCATTTATAAATTGAGATAGTAAAAAGAAGAAATGGCAAAACAGAAAATACTATTTTAGGATTACTATTTTAGTAATACTATTTTACATTTAGTAAGCTAGTCATTTGCAGATAACATTATTCAAAACTTAGCTATCCCCTGTCAGAATCACTGATTGTTGTTTCTTGGGAATTGGGGAATGATTTCTTCTCTGAACAGATACTTCAGTCTTCAAACAAACGTGGCCAGGACTGTGGGGCAGGCGGTGGCAGGAATAATGCTGAGGTGCTCTCCTCCGCGGGACTCACTGTCCTTACCAATGTGCATACAGATTACTCCCAACAGAATGGTAACTCATTTGACTTTCTACTAACCTAAAAGTTCCTTTTTTAGGGCTGTATCCAGGCAGGGAACACAACCTGAGACATTCTAACTAGGAGTAGAATGTCCAATGCTAGTATCTGGCTATGCCAGGCGACAAGCTGGACGGCAGCCAGTGGTGCTCTGGGTTCATCAGACCACATCCAGCTGTGTTGGGGAACCACCAGGGTCATGCTCAGTGGTGCTTGGGGACTTTTTGTAATTAGGGATTGGCTTGAGTTCGTGGCCTTGCAGGTACCTCTGAAGCTGTATCTTGTGGGGAGGTGAGGAATATGAAGAGGAATTCTTGCCAGAAATGGAATGAGGGCCTTCCTTTTGCAAGTCATTGTCCATTATCTCCATATTATTTCCCAGCCCATAGCCTGTTTATTTAAAGAGAAATACACTGCTTTTATTTCTGACCCAACGATCATTCTCTCTCCAAATTCTTGTGACCCAATAATCATTCTCCTTCAAAGTCTTCAGCATAAAAGGGGTTTTAGGGGGTCTCCTTAGCAATGCTCAGATCCCAGGGGACCCAAATAGTGATCCTTAACCAACTACATTGGTGCTTAATGCAAAGTTCTGAAGAAGTTGTGGCTGCTGAGACCCTGCAGTGTCTGGGATACTGGGCCACCCTAGCAGTGTTGGGGGACTCCAGAGCCACATTTGATAATATCTGGGGATTGTGTGGTACCTGGGATCAAACCTGGGTTGGGCATATGTTAAACATGCCTGTCCTGTGTAAAGGTATGAATTTGACCAGGTGCTATCTGGATTCTGCTTTATCATGTTCAGGGATGTAGTGCTGTGACTTGAACTCTGGTTTTTCCAGTGGGCAAAATATTCTCCAACCCTTTGAGCATTCCATAGATCTGTGACTATTTTGAGTGCTTCTATTATTTGATTGAACTATTAATTCTAAGCAATGTTCTCTGTTTTTATCAGGTGGATCTCGAAAGAAAATTCTCAGATCAAAAAGAGAATGGAAAAATGTAATAGAAAGCCTAGGTGCTCCAAAGTTTCGTTTGTTTTTTATAAGTTATGATGAAATAACTAGCATCCGCAATATTTCTTCTTTCTAGCTAATTAATGTAATGCAGGTGAAAAGATCTCTGGGCTCTGTATTGTTGTACTTTCCACAAGTCTCGAGTATGGTGGGTAAATAATACCATATATTTTATATATTATAAACATAAAAGGAAATTGGTCTCCATCATGTCCATTCTATATAGTTACAATACAGTCAATTTTCAATTATCTAATATTTTACTCTATCCAACTCTATGTCTTTTATGAGTATTTGATGGAAGGAAGCCATATATTTAATGAAATAATAGTAACTAATACACTTACTATGTTACAGCTTTTTGAAAGCATCATAAGCAGCATCACGAGTCTGTCTTAGAATACTTATATTAATTACACACCTAACGTAACTTATTATCCCCATTTTATAGATTAAGAAATCTGATACAGAGATGAATTAATCATAATTAATGAAAATCCTTAATGATAATAAATTATATAGGCCAAATTTAAATCCACATCAGATTGTAAGCAGATGTGAAACAATTATTTTATATGCCACTTAAGCTGCAGGTAAACTAATAATAAGGTTACTCATTGGTACTCACAGGTACTGTGATTGAATAATGATGATGATGTTAATAAAGTAATTGCCCTTCAATTTCAGCAGGTACTTGCCAAAACAGCATATCACAAGAAACAAAACTTTTAGAATTAGTGACAAGGCTAGAGTCATGGTTTGTTATTTATGGTTATATTCGTCAAGTTACTTAACCTCTGAGCTTCAATTTTTTTCTTGTCAAATGAAGAACATTTTGTTCTGTGTTGAATAAGTGAAAAGATGCAAGCAAAGCACTTCTCTCTGGAGGAATTCATAACATCAACTTATAACACTTCCTTCTTTTTAAACCCCTTCTTATTTAAGTCACACCCTGAGCTTAATGAGACAGAACTATAATAATTTTGTGACTATTAAGTGCAGGAATAAAACTGGTTTCTTCCTGCCCATATGGATGTTGGGGAGAGTTGGGAAGTCACAGTATTAGAGCTTCTATTCTGAGGTCCAATGTCCTTTCACTTCATGTAACTGCCTCTTCTGCAATATTGTCATCCTATTTCTAAATTGCAGAGGACGTGACTGAAGAATTTTAAATTTTTGATAACAAGAGGGAAACCAGATTGAACACTCTAAGTTTTCTGTACACCACTAAGGCACCATATTAACTATAATACAACTGTCTGCCAAATGAGGGTTCTATGGAGACAGACTGAGGATTTTAAAGCCAGTCTTATCCTATGCACACAAGTTCAATAAAGGTTCCATGATGTTTATCAGAGAAAGGGTAAGGTTTAGATAGTCATCATGACTGTCTTCAAATATCCTAAGACTCATAAATTCTTTGACTTTATTTTGCAAAGAGAATGAACTCCACGGGTACTAGTACCAGAAGTTAGAATTTGTTTTAGATGACAGGAAGAATTTCAAGTAACTAGAACTCTGTGATCGACAACAGCGACCTAGAGAGGAATTCCCCACTAGGGGAGCTATTCCGATTGGGATGTTCAGCAGTGGTACACGAAGAGGTATGCTAGGGGACATCAGGAAGGAAACTGACCAGGGTCTTTAAATACAGCCTCAATCTTTAAATCTGCACTTGGCTAAGTGTAGCTGTTTTATCGTCTCAGCATCCAAGTACCAACACCCAGTGGTCCAGAATTGCTGTCTTGATGGAGCCTATAAAAGTGAAGAGAACTGTGAGAAACGGACTGCTCGGATTAAGATCGGTCCCCAATGCTCAAAGGCTTTTTCTTTGTGTTGTGAAAGGGCAAATTACTGGCGTAGCAAGAACTCTCATTTATCTGCGCCTCTGAGAGCTCCAGGTGTTCACGGTATGTAGAAAAACTCCAACCCATATGCATTGGTGCTTGGTAGAGTGTGTGCTTCCGTGGGAAGAAACATTTCCAAACTTAATGTAATGCAGAAAAAGAAGCTTAAACTTCTACATTGCCATTTGAAAAGGCAAATAATCCTAGTTCATACATCACTAGTGCCAGCTTTACCACTAATTCACTGTGTAGTAGCTATGACTCACTAAGAATAATTCTGAAAAGCAAAATATTGGATCATAAAATTCTATGATACTTGTACATAAGTCATGGTGATATTTAATGTTTGTGTTAGGACAACAGTGTGCTTGAAGAACCAAAACATTATCCTAGATTCTTTTGCAAACCATAGCCCATGGAATAGAAGAAGAGAAAGTATGCTTTCTTATTCTTTATTCTGTATATTTTAATCCATACACCTTTTATTCTTTACCACCCCTCAGTAAGAAATGTATTTCAACTTTCTTTAAAAGTATTACTGTATGAAAAGTGTGAAGAATAAGGTAATAATACCTAACTCTATATCAACCTCCTTTCAAAATATTGCCATTATAATTGTATATACTTCCAAAATGTCTCTATCCACAAAACACTTATATCTGAATATATAGCTATATATATATATATATATTTTATACTAATGAAGTATTACCATTTTTCACCTTGTTTTTTACATTGATTATATTTTAGACAGCTTAAATCAAGGATTTTCTGGTTATTGTCTAAATATAAAATTTTACATTAAAACTTAAGCATTATGCTTTTATATGTTACCTTGTTGTGTGCTATATTTTATATTTTTAATTTAGATCCAACGACTTACAGAAAAAAATCAACAGAGAACTGGTTATGGAATGTGTATCAAGTTCCTAAGAGGTATTCTAAGATTTTACCTTATCTTTTACTTAGAAAATGCAAAAACTGAATTTAAATGGTACAAAGGCTTTGTTACTCTCCTAAGGATTACCTCAGTAATAAAGAAACTGGATAATAGTACTGAAATTGTTTGATTATTGGATGAGTTTTTTTCTGTCAGTAGAAAAATTTACTGGAAAATTGAATATCCTTTCAGAAACATGCATTTTACTTACCTTAAAATTTTTCATCTAGCAGGGAGTTTGGGGTGAATTTGAGCTTTTCACTTCTTTATACTTATTTCAGTCTTTCTAGATGTTGCTTTGAAACAAATGACTAACAATGTACACCCTACATTTAGGTATCTTCTTGCAATAGTATTTATTCAGATTTCGTATAACAAATTAAAAAATATAATTAGTCACAATAAATGCATATCCTAAAGTAGTTATTACTCATAAGTCTTGGAATGTTTGTTTGTTTGATTACTCACTTACTAGATGCCCAACAACCTGCTTGTACTCCTGGCTCCAGTCTTGTCTATTTCTCCTCTCAGATCCATTAATCCAGGCTCTCACATGGTTGTACTAAAATGCAAGCACGGCTGCATAGGCTGCCTGAGCCCATGTGCTGCTTGAGCCCACATGGCCGAGCACATGTGGTGCCTGAGCACATGTGTGCCCACATCTCCCGTCTTGAGATGTGTACTCTCTCTCACTTTCCCTCCCTCCCCTTCCTAAACCTCCATAATAAATCTGTTTTACTTCACTAAAAAAATATAAACAAACAAAAATAAAATGCAAGCACAAATCATGTCCCTTTCCCATCTCAAAGCAAATGCCTATGATTTACTCAGCAAAACCCTTGCTTATTATTATGCTCTCCTTCAGGGTCCTTGCCCATACTACCAATTCCTCTTCCACACCCCTTGCCCCCATCTGCCATTGAGCACTTTTGCTCCAGAAATACTTTTTTTTCTGGGGAAGGAGGTCATGCTTTTTCCAAAATTCCCTCTTTAAATCCACTTTTATTATAAAATCTACTTGCATCCTAACTTAAAGATTGCATTCTCTAAAAAGCAGCTATTGGGGATGTGGAGGTAGTACAGGGCCTAAGGAGCTTGATTTGCCCAGGGCTGGCCATCATTCGATCCTCAGCACTGCAGATAGTCCCCTAGCATTGCCAGGTGTAATCCCTGAGCACAGAACCCAGAGTAAGCCCTGAGCAGTGTCAGGTATGGCCCCCAAGCAAGAGAAGAAGCTATCAAAGAAAATGTAATACTCTGGGCAGAAATGGTAGTTCAGTGGGTAGGGTGTTTGCCATGCACATGGCCAAACTTTTTTCAATTGCTTGCTGATACTCCAAAAGGTTCTCCAGGTCTGTCAAATATGATCCCTGAACATAGAGCCAAAACTAAGCCCTGAGTACTGCCCCAAACAAAAAAATGTAATACTTTCCAACAGTCACACTATAGTCATATATGCTTCATCAATGCACTTAATAACTTCTGTGAAAATTTGTGTGCTCACATTTGTCCTGTTCCATAATTCTATGAGGGATGACACTCTATGACTTATCCCTACACCTGGTCTCAGATGCCTTATAGGGGATAGATATTTAAGAAATATTCCCTGAAAAGATGAATATTGGATTTTGGGAAAGTCTTTTTTGTTTCAACCATCTTCATGTCGTAATCCCTTTTCTTCACACTGTTAAGTCAGTATATTCTTCTTTGATAATGTATGACATCACAATCCTTTTAAATTATAAAAGACAATGAAACCAAAGACTGGTATATTTTAGACAAAAACATGTCTTACAATGTCAAAAAGAACCTCTGATAGAATAAAGATTGGATAATCTTTTCTTAAAAGTAAAAATGATTAGAAATCAAAGATAAAAAATTGGTATTTTGTACAGTGAGCCCATATTCTGGTTCATAGATGATTGTCTTTTACTCTAAGCCCTAATGGTAGAAAGGATAAGGGAATTTCCTGAAGACTGTTCTATAAGGACATTAATTCGAATCCTGTATGCTAGACCATCATTACCCGATTCCCTCAGAATATCTCACCACCAGTCACCATCACCTTGGGGATTAGGTTTCAAGTATTAGTTTGAGAGAGGATACAGACATGCATCCTATCAAACTATGGGTACCTTTATACTTCCAAACGTTCTTTGTCTATACATATATTCATATTTTATTAATCAGTTCCATGGATATATAGCAATTACTCTGAATCTCCAAGAAGACTGCTCTTTTATTAACTTGTCCCCCCACTATGTCAACTGGTTTGTTTTCCTGTTTATAACCTCAAGAATACGTATGAGAAAATTTTAAAATTCTGTCTAATAGGAGACAGTATTAAATTGGACCCAAATGAAATAAGACTCATTTGTATTTAATAGCTATGAAATATTCTATGTTTTAGGCATCAGGTGAATTTGACACTACCGTCTTTTCTAACTACCTGGGAAATTCAAGGTGTCAGTATTTCAAATAAAGGTAAATATCTTCTATGATATAATTAATCATAGGACAGTTTTTCCAATGAAATGTATTTATCATTTTATTCACAGTAACATATTTCAGCAAAATCGATGAACAACGGGAAGACAAGTGATATACCAGTAACATATTTCGGTCTCTTCATTACAATCTACAATCACTTATATGACTTGTCTTCCCTTTGTTCATCAATTTTCTCGAATGGGCACCAGTAACGTCTCCATTTGTTGGGAATGAGGTCCATTATTGTTATGTTTTTGGCATATCAAATATACCATGGGTAGCTTTCCAGGCTCTGCCGCAGCTTGGGTTCATCCCAGGAGGCCCAGTCTTTTTCTATGTCAGACCATCAATCATACAGGGCCCATGGGGCAGAGCCCTGGGTGTAGACAAGCCTGTCTCCTGTTTGCCGATGCAGCCAGGCACCACAGCCACACCTGCAACACCTTGAGGGGCAGGACAATCTACAATAAATAAGAAATACTTATCTTTGAAATATTTAGTTTATATTTAAGTATATTTACTTGTATCACTTCACTTATCTTCCCATTGATCACCAATTTGCTCGAGCGGGCACCAGTAATATCTCCATATGTCCTGTCACTTGCTAGTGTAGCCCAAGGACATCTGCTCACTCCAGGAACATAAAGAGCCTCAAACCATTCCTTCAGGTCATGGGAATGAGGTCTATAATTGTTATATCAATATTTGTATATTCCTTCAGGTCATGGGAATGAGGTCTATAATTGCATATCAAATACGACATGAGTAGCTTGCCAGGTTCTGCTGGCAATATTTAAGTATATTAAATATTTATATTTGAGTGTTATATCTAATTAATAAGTTTATAGTTAATTAATATTTAATTAGTTTCCATTTAGTGAAATCACTGTCACTGTCACTGTCTTCCCGTTCATCATCAATTTGCTCGAGCGGTCACCAGTAACATCTCCATATGTCCTGTCTCATGCAAGTAGAGCCTAAGGGCACCTGCTTGCTCCAGGAACATAAAGAGCCTCAAACCATTCCATCAGGTCATGGGAATGAGGTCTATAATTGTTACTGGTATTTGGCATATCAAATACGACATGGGTAGCTTGCCAGGATCTGCCGTGCGGGTATTTAGTGAATATCAAGCTTATATTTAATCATTTAAATAGTTAATATTAAAATATATCAATTATGCATTTAATGTTTTCATAAACATTACACTGACTTACTAGGAGTTAATTTGGGGGATAAATGCAGGACTTGTAAGAGCTTTTTTAATCTGGATAACAATGTTTTATTTATTAATACCCATTATTTAATATAGGTAATATATTATTACACATTATTTAATATTGTAAAAATTCAGTTCAATTCTATATGTAAGGTATTTTAAGAGTATTTATTTGCTTTTTACATGCATTATGAATTTGATTACAATGACCTTTTTTGAAGAATAGTAATGGGATCTACTGTCAAAAAAAACCTATGAAAATTTGGAACCATAGTACTAACAACCCAACTAAAAGGAAACATCCTGATAAAATTAAAAAGATGTTAAATCACTTTGATGCATGATACCACTGATATGAATAGAGATTGCATTCTGACTAAAATCACATTTCTTCTTCTCCTCCTCCTCTTCTCTTTCTCCTGCTCCTACTTCTCTTTTTCCTTCTCATTCTCTTTCTCCTTCTCCTCTTCCTCCTCTTCTCCTACCCCTCAACAAATATCCCCCAACTAAATATATGATTCAATGCAAGGGTCCAATGATGCGGTGCTGCTTGGGCCCTGTGGAGGCAGGGATTGTCGGGCCACCCAGATGTGCTCAAGAGCTACCAAGGTCTCCCCAGCAGTTCTCAGGTGCCTCCAGGGCTACATCCAGAGAGATGCTCAGGGGATACATGGTCCAGGGATAAAGCTGAGGTCTACCACCTGTTGGGCACTCACCTTAACCCCTGTAGAACTCTGTTCCCCCTTTTGACTACTTTTTACTATTTTTCCATTCCTTATCGTCTCTATAATAAGTATCTAATAAGTATCAGTTCCATCTTATTCTTATTTTACCACATATTTCTTTGTACACCTGATCTTCGACCTGTTACCCACAGACAAATGACAGTCTGTGGAAATTTCCTGCTGGTCAGCCAAAACTTTCCCCCATTATTAGTGGCTGCATGCTCCTGAACTGCATTGTTGAGGGGGCCAGTAGAACACTACATTATTTTTTGTTCATATGGTAGCCATCATCAGGTCCATATAATATATATATATATCATTTCCCCCCTCCCCACCTCATAAAATGGTTGAATTCTGGTTTGTATCTCCTTGTTAGAAGGAAGATGTGTCTATTTATAAATGATCATTCTACTTACACTAAGACAGTGGTTTGTGCATGATAGATATTCAAAGTATGGCTTGATTAGGGGATAAGGGTTAGAAGCTTCAAGATTCCTAGAACCTTCCAGAAGAAATGAAGGGGAAAGAAAATAACATTGATGTGAGATTCTTCTTTTCCTTAAAGCAAACCCAAGCTGTTTAGAGAAGCTAATGCACTCTCAGAGCGCTGCTTCCTCTTGCGCACTGCCGCCTCTCTCGTAGGTCTCTGTGTTACTGATGTGTTGCACTTGAAGGTGTATAAGGATCACATCCAGGTCATAAACAACAATGCTCCAGGAGCCAATGACTAGCAGCATTTCCAACACCCAGAACTCCAGAACCCAAGTAAGTAGATGGCACCACTTAAATCAGTCATTGTGTGGAAGTTCAATCAGTCAATATGTATTATTAGAATCAATAACTGAGAAATCAGCTGTAAAACCAGTGATAGTGAACTGAGATTTAGTATATTCCAGGTTTCCAAAAAGAATCATCTTTGGTACTTCTAGTTTTCTGTATTAGGTTTCTAGACATTAGATCCTCAACATTCACGAATATTAAATACAGAAATAAAAGCACTTTGCATTACAAACCAGCACAGAATTCTTTCTGTCTCTCTCTTCCCTATCTCTCTCTCCTACTTAGTTTAAAAATGTCAAATTCAGCTGGCCACATTTTCATACTTCTTTTTCTTGAAATTTAATTCAGTTAAGTTTCAAGCACCCTAATGAAATTTAAATTACATGAGACTCCTAGGAAGGAATCACAAAGAGAACTGATTCAACAGGAAAAGGTTATGTGTGTCCTCTGTCCTCTTTCTTGAAGTTCCTTCTCAGAAACAGCCAAGACTTCGGCAGCCATCATCAACTCTGAGCTAATACTGAAGATGGAAGATATGGTACAAAAGGAGGAATAAAAGGATAATAGTACCTTACTCTGACAACATGTTCAACTTCCTTTCCAGCATTGGATTTCTTTCATGTGAGAAAGAAATAAACAAGTGTCTCACTTAAGCAACAGTTGTTTGGATTTTCTTACATATTACAGAGCTCACTTCTAAGTATAATCATTTTCCTCCCCGGTTCTAGCTTTTCTCCCATTAAAATGCATATAGAAAGGATTTCTACAAATGGGATCAACAAATGGGACCACATTAAACTGAGAATCTTCTGCACCACAAAAGAACTAATAAAAGTGAAGAAAATACACCTCACAGAATGAGAGAAATTATTTTCCCACCACTCATCTGACAGAGGGTTAATATTCAATAAATGGAAAGCACTGTTATAACATTTTTATTTTTGAATTTTATTACACCCCATGAGATATACAATTAAAAGATGTTCCTGACTGGGTTTAAGTCATACAGTGTTCCAAAACCCATTTCTCCATCAGTTAACATTTCCCATTCCCGTCGTCCTCGTCTTAATCAGTTGCTGATAGAAATTGAAGTATCTTATCTCTTGTCTCAACCACAATGCAACAGCATTGACAATTGGATAGAGCAGCTGCCCAGTGCACTGCAGGCTGTTTAGTTAGTGGCTGCTTTGCATCATCACTATGCTCATGGTGCCTGCATAATCATGCAAACAAAATGCTCTTTTTTAATTTAAATTTTTTATTATACCACCATGAGACATACAATTACAAAGATGTCATGTTTGGGTTTCAGTCAAACAGTGTTCCAGCACCCATCCCTCCACCAGTGCCTATATCCCACCACCAATGTTCTCCCTCTCTCTCCCTCTCTCTCCCCCTCTCTCTCTCCTCTCTCACAAATTGAGGCTTGCAATACACACATTTAGAGATTATCATGTATATCCCTTTGTCTATATTCAATGCAGGGTTTCTTCTTCCCTCCCACTTCCCCCTCTTTTATTTACTTGCACAACACAAATACTTATATACACATGCATATACATACATACATACATACATATATATATATACACGCATACATACACATTTTTATACCTAGATCCAAGTTCAGGCACAACATGAATCAGGAGGTCTTTCAATTGTGGAATCTACCACTAGTGTTTGGGAGTCAGAGGTTAGTTAAGATAGAGAAGGGAACAGTGTGCTAGTAATCATCTAAATTAATAAACCAGCCTAGATCTTAGCATTGAATATAGGCTAAATGATACACCCAATAACCTCTAAACTTACACATTGTCAATATCTAAGAGATTAAAGAACAATAGAGGCAGGCTAGGGGGAGGGGGTAGGAATTGTGGTTATTGGTGGTGGGAAATGGGCACTGAATGGCAGACGTGTGTTGGAACACTGTATGACTGAAACCTGAACATGAACATCTTTGTAATTGTCTATCTCACAGTCTTATAGAACATTTAAAAAATAATAAAATAAATTAAAAAATAAATAAATAAAAACATATTTTAAAAAAAGAATTAAGCCAGAAACACTCCCTGGTAAGGCAAGGGGAAGTCAAGCCTCCCCACTCACCCTGAAATCTGGGGACAGAAGCCTAACACTGATAGTAGGACCTAGCTTTCATGTGGACATGAGCCAGGCAAGATTACAGGGTGTGCTTCTGCTGACCCAGTCACCAACCTGCACATCATTGGGAGAGACCCGGACACAGGCACAGTGGGATCCAGGCTCCGATGTAATACACATGGGGGGGGAGGCAGGAAACTTCAGGTGGAGGCGTTGAGATGAAGTGAGGGGGGACACCCCAGGAACTGGAAGCAGCCTGGCCAATAGTGGACAGGGGCGTAGGGATCCATCACCTTATGACAGGACCTGGCCTTGGACCTGCAGGGTGCAGCTGGGCCCTCTAATAAGATAATCAGTTGCTGGCGGAAGCAGGACAGGTTAGGTGTGGCCTCCTGCCCCCTGTCCACACACACACACACACACACACAACAGCCAGTTAGACTCTGAAGGCCCTTTGCCCCTCAGGCAAAGGACACGCCACCCTCCCACCTCCCCAGCTGACTTCTGTGGGCCTCTAGGGTCTCCCCAACAGCTCCACCTGGATCTCATCTTCTACCCCTGAACTCAGGAAACCCTTTCAAGATAAAGGTCTGGCCTCCCCCTCACCTGTGCTGTCTCTAGCAGACTTCCCCAACCTGAAAGGAAACTGAGGCAAATGGGATATGATTAGGAAGGTGGTGGTTAGGATAAGAAACACAACACAAGCTGCACATGGATGGCGTTAGCAACACTCAGCAAGGTGTGGGGGTGGGAGGGAAACCAAAGGGGGCATGGTCAGCTGAGAATCAATTTCCCCAGCAGCCAAGAGTAACTTGCTTAAAAGGCCAAACTGAAGATGCTCCTCCAGGCAAGGCCCAGAGGCAAGGGGCAGAGTGCAGGGAGCAGCATCTTATTTTTTTTTATTATCCCCCCCCAAATTTTATTACACATTTTAGACATACAATTGAAAGATGCTCATGTAGAGTTTGGGTTCTACAGTGTTCCAACACCCATCCCTCCACCCAAACCCATCTCCCATCACCAATGTCCCCACCTCCCTCCCCCCTCCCACACCTCAACCACTTGGCGGGTTCTGTATGTCTTTTCTCTCCTCTATCTCTCCCTCCCGCCAAACTTTCCTGCACATCGTGGAATGCAGTGCATTAAAAGACATCTGTTTCCACTATTTTAATGGACCGTGCGACAGCAAGCGGCCACACGACCTTGGCTCGAACTGGTTTTGCTCTGTTAATCTGATCGTGAGGCAGTTTCCCAGCATCTGGACAGCGAAAATGGTGGCCTAGTGTGGTGGGCGAGTCTCATCCGGCTGCTTTCAGGACCCCCCAGAGGTGATGGGCCCACTCCCAAAACCCATCGGGAGCAGCATCTTAGGGGCGCCAGTCACACCCACAGACACAAGGGAACCTCACAGGAGGGCAGCTCTGGAGAGTTTGGGAGAGACCAGACTTTGAGGGGGCACCTTCCAGAACTGGGAGAGTGGGACACGACCCTCAGGGTACACTCTTGCAGGGGACCCACCTCCAGAGAAATTCAGGGAATCCATCCAGTGGTGCCGATCACTGATTCAGGCCTGTACTGGACCAACACAGGGGTCCCGTGACACCCCCAAGCAGCAGTTTGAACTCCTGCCAACCCCTGGGACTGCCTAAATTCTAGCTTCCTGTTCCCTTCCTATCCTCCCTCAGGCCCTGTGACTTCCTGTCTCCCCCTCCTTCCCTCAATCCTGGCTTTCTCATAAGAGCCTGATTAAGAAGCACAAAAAAAAAAAAAAAAAAAAAAAAAAAAGGGCCGGAGCGATAGCCCAGCGGGTAGGGCGTTTGCCTTGCACTGCGGCCGGCCTGTGCCGGCCCGGGTTCGATCCCGGCATCCCATATGGTCCCCCGAGCACTGCCAGGAGTGATTCCTGAGTGCAAAGCCAGGAGTGACCCCTGAGCGTCGCCGGGTGTGACCCAAAAAAGCAAAAAAAAAAAAAAAAAAAAAGAAGAAGCACAAAATCCTTCTCCCCCCTGCCTCAGAACCTCTGCTGGGGGCACTGCCAGGCCCCTTCCCGCCCCAGAAACAAAGACGACCCGCATCGCCTCAGCGTGTTCTAAGCCGAGACTCGCAGACCGCGCTCAGAGTTTCTGCAGTCCTCAGTCTCATACGAGCAGAGCCAGACCCCAAGCCCCCATTTTTCTCATCCAGCCAAAGCAGGCGCTTCACCTGCAGAGCAGCCTTCATGTCGGGCACCCACTCTGGTAGTGCAAGCATCAGCCCTCATCAGCGAGCATGAACCTCTGGCAGCGCTGCTCCTGGACCTTCTAAGCAGTCCACACCCCTCTTCCGCGTCCAGGGCCCAGGGAAGACAGTCTCCTACAGACGCAGCATCACACAGGGCAGCTGCCCACATTGTTTCCTGAAGCCTTCAGGAAGCGCCTGAAGATCCCCTCTCAGGTCAGTAAAGCTGGTTCTGCTCAGAGGTATTTATGGGATCTGAACAGCTCAGTGACTGTTTCTGGAAGTCCGTGGTTCTCACACATACATTGGAATCACCTGGAAGTACCTCATTAAGGCACGATTGCTGAGCCTCTTCTCCAGGCCCATGAGTCTCAACGAAGATGGAATTGGTTCCAGGTGCACAGCGGCCCGCACATCGGAAGGGCCAAGGCGTCCCTCAGGTGGAGTTGGGATTCTGGGAAAAGCATGGACAGTTCATGGTGATCCCTCAGGACTGGATAACACAGTGGGTTGCCCTGGTTCTGAAGGGCTCTTGAGAGGAGGCCCAGCTGATGGGACCAGCTAGGAGAGGGGGTGAAAGGAAGGTGAAAGGACTTGGAAGATAGAACAGGCTGGGTCCAGGCTTAGCTGCCTCTAGCTTTGTTGGGGACTCTGGTAAACCTCTTACTGGCGGTGGCCATCTCTGCCGTTAAATCAGACCCTTACTGAGGGCCTGATATCAGGGTGACAGGGGCAGGGAGCACTGTGCTAGGTAACGGGGTTGGCGGATAAAGACGCAGCCCTTAGCTGCTGGTGGCAGATGAAGGAGAACAAATCCCCAGATCTGTGTGGAGACTGTGGGAGCACCTCCTTTCCCTTTGGGCACGCCTGCTCCTGGAACCTGAAGCTTATGGCCAGCAGTTGGAGGAAAAGGCCTGCCCACTCACATGGAGGCTAGCAGGTGCCCAGTGTCGGAAACAAAGCGACAGCTACTTTCAGGGAGAGATGAGCAGCTCCTGAAACTGGATGCGAAACCAGCCTTTCAAATGCCTCCTCCTTGGCCCTTCGAGACTGGAGATCAGAAGGGGTGATGGCATCATTGTTCGCTCTGAAATTATTTCGGGTTCTCCACATGCAGGATAAGCTACTGAAGCCCAGGAACCCACCATAGCTCAACTGAAGCTGACTATGAGCAGGACCCTGTATCAGAAAGTTCCCGGGCAGAAGTCTCGGCTGCTGGGTAAGAATTTCTACAGAGACCCAGCAGGGCAGCAGGCAGCTCCAGACAAGAGAGGCATTCCAGAAGGGACCGTCCTGGAGGGATTGCCAAGGAGGAACTGGAGGAGAGGGAAGATATTTGGGATCTCATTTGCCAATAAAGAGATTAGGGTTTTCTTCAGGGTGATGGGGAGCCTCTGGAGGTCTCTGAGTAGGCGAAATGTGTGAGGGTTTGTTTTTTTTTTTTGCTTTTTGGGATCATACCCGCGATGCTCAGAGGTTACTCCTGGCTCCTTGCTCAGGAATTACTCCTGGCAATGCTCAAGGGACCACATGGGATGCCAGGGATCGAACCCGGGTCGGCCGTGTGCAAAGGCAAACACCGTACCCGCTGAATGTGTGGGTTTTTGAAAGGAGGGGAGTTCTTTCAAAAATCACACAGGAGAACCACACCTTGCACTCAGGGGACTGTATATAGGTGCCAGGGATCAAGCCCTGGATTATCTCCTGGGAGGGACAAGATGTGATCAAAACCAACCAGCAACCAGCAAATCTCTCTCTCTGCCTTTTTTCCCAACCTAACTAAGATTGTATTGTTTCAGTCTTGTGACTCAGGAATTTGAGCCCCAGGAATCCCTTCTGTTAGACAATGTGGCCTGAGGGGTGTTGGTGGAAGGGATTTCCCGAAACAGAGATCAGAGGATGGTTGTCAAAATCCACTCCTAGCCCTTTGCAACCATTAACATGGTACTCTGCAGCCCTGGATAAGTTGGTTAGCCTCTCTGAACACTTTCAGTCAAAGTGACCCCTCCAGACAACCTAGAAACACACTGACAGTGCACATAGGTGTGCTTTGAGAAGCAAAGGCAGGCCCAAACTCAAGCAAACTCAAGGTTCCTTTGCTTCACCCGGTGGGGGCAGAAAGTGCTAGGAATTGTATGACTGGGAGAATATTTAAGCAAGATTATTTCCTGTTAAGTCCCCAAACCCCCAACATGGGTCAGGGTGAGATATTACTTCCTGTTAAGTCCTCAACTCCCCAAAATGGGCAAGGACGAGAGGAGTAAGCACATCTATTTTTTATGATTCCAAGCTCAAGTGTGACAGGGCGTCGCCATGGCTCTGGGTGGAACTCTTGAGAACAGAGGGGTTGGGGGTGCCCCCAGGAGGCTTTTCCACTTCAGAACCTGAGCCTGCACAGGTGGTGCTGCCCCTCTGAACTTCACTGATGCTGATTCATCAGTGCAAATTAGGTTGAACTGGGCCCCTGGCCTGTGTTCTTAACACATTGCTCTCATCAAGTCGACATCAGCAGAGGACAGTGTGGTAAGTCTGAGAAAAGGAAGAAATCAAAGAGTCATTTCAGTAAGCTTTCAGGGGCTGGAGTGACAGTACAGTGGGAAGGGCATTTGCCTGCATGCAACTGGCCCAGGTTCAATCTCTGGCATCCCATATGGCTCCCCCAACCCCCCAGCACCATCAGGAGTACTTCCTGAGTGCAGAGCCAGGAGTAAACTCTGAGCACTACCAGGTGCACCCCACCCCCACCCCATAAAACAAAAAATAAATAGAAGAAAAACAAGCAGCTTTCCTTGGAACACACTTGGCACCCAACCTCTCCTGACCAGCACAGCCCCTCCTGGGTCACTCCCCTGGCCCCAGATGTGTCCTAAGAGCTTTGGGGCCCTGCTGAGGTCACCTCCTCCCAGAGGTCTCAATCTCATTCAGCAGCACCCTATCCACTCCGCTGATTTTGCTACTGAGTTCAAAGGTCATAGTCTCCCCTTGCCTTGCCTCACTTTTTCTTTTAAATATGTTTTTAGTTGGGGGGGGCTGGAGCAATAGTACAGTGGGTAGGGTACTTGCCTTGCAGGTTGTAAACCCAGGTTGGTCCCTGGCTCCCCTTAGGGACCCCAAGTCCCACCAGGGGTTATCTTTGAGCACAGAGCCAGGTATAAGCCCTGAGCACAGCTAGGTGTGACTTAAAAAAGCAAAGCCAAAAATGAAAAATATTTTAATACTTTATGTTGAATAATGGTATATAAAGCAGACTTTTATTTTTTTTACTTATTTATTTATTTATTTATTTTCATTTGTAAAATGGAATTTATATATTTAAGTGAGTTATACATATATATATATATTTTTTTTTTTACAATTAAAAAGTTCATGTTTGGGTTTTGGTCATACAGTGTTTCAGCACCCGTCCCTCCACCAGTGCCCATCTCCCACCACCAACATCCCCGGTTCCCTCCCCCTTCCCCAGCCCTGCTCCATGGCAGGTTCTTTATTTCTTTCCCTTTCTCTCTCTTTCTCTTTTCCTTCCCTTCCAGGCTATGTAAAGCAGACTTTTTAACTTTTCAAAGTTTTTATTTTTTTTTTAATGTAGGACTAGGAGGACTTGTCAGTGGCTGGAATCTACTGCAAGTGTGTGGAAGTCAGAGGTTAGGTAAGACAGAGAAGGGATCAGTGTGCTAATAATTGTTGGAAATGGTAATGGCAGCCTAGAACTGAGCATTGAATGTAGGCAAAGGGATATACATGGTAACCCCTAAGGGCAAAGTGCCTGCATAAAGGCAGGCTGGGGAAGGGGTAGGGAATCAGGGGACATTAGTGGTGGGAAATGTGCACACTGGTGGAGGGATGGGTGTTAGAACACTATATGACTAAAACCCATCATGAATAGTTTTGTAATTGTATCTCTCACAGTGGTATAATTTAAAAAATGCATTTAAAGCACCATGATTCACAACACTGTTCATGAAAGGGCTTTATGCATCTGATTTTCCAACCCCACACCCCGCCAGAGAATCTCATTCCCTCCACCATTGTCTCAGGATCCCACCCTCCACACACCATCATGCCCATCCCAATTTTAGTTAACCCAGTTCTAGAGACCAATTCTCATCTGTTCTGTGTTTTGTTTGTCTATGGAGGGGGGACACATTCAGCGATTCTCAAGAGTTACTCCTGACTCTGTGCTCAGGTGTTGGATCTGACTGGAATTCAGGGCTGTCCAGAGTCCCCAGCAGTATTTGGGTCCATTGGACTGCACAGACTCCTCACTCCCCTCTGATTCCCTGCGCCGAACAAGAGCCTCTTTTATATATTTCCAAGGCACAGGGTAGGGCTTTTCAAAAAGCAGGTGGCATGACTTTTATAAAAAAAGATGGGGACTCCGCCCCAGCTACCTGAGGCTAGAGTGGGATGTTGTTTTCTCTCCACTTGAGCCAGTAAACACTTATTTCAGTGAGGTTTCTAGTCGTTTTTGTATAGATATAGTAAGAGGGACAGGCATTCATCCTGTGACTTTTCCTGGGGAGGTCAAACTGTATAATCTATACTGCATTCCTCTCACAAGATTGATGGTTCCACCCTTCAGGGTCCTTGGGGAAGAGTGGGGGAAGAGTGTTTCTTCTACTGAGGCAAATTGAGGGTTTTCCAGATATGCAAAACAAATATGGGAGATCACCAGTATAAAACCATATTTGGAACTTTTAGTTCTGTCCTAGATAGTTTCAGAGTTGGTGGTGATTCATGGGACAGATATGCTTCCTATTTTGTATAACCCATTGTCTAGGCTCACCTACATTTTTTTTTTCTCAAGGGCTCTCCTGATCCAGAAGTTTTTAATAGTGAGTCATATCCTAGAGTCATGTCGTAAAGTACTCGTTGTCAAAATGTGTATATTTAATAAGACCACAAGATAGAACTTTCCACATCCTCCTTTTAAGTACTAACCCAGCCATCAATCCACAAGTTTCTCAATCATTTTGCCTGTCTAGCACCAGGGCATTTTGCCAGTGTCAAGAACATGTTGCTTTATGTGCTAACAATTATTGAAAATGATAATACCAACCCTGCACTGAATGTAGGCAAAGGGATATACATGATAATCTCTACATGTATGTATTTCAAGCCACAATTTATAAGAGAAGGAAGTGAGAGAGAGAAAGAGAGAGAAGAGAGGCTAAGTCCCTGCCATATAGGCAGATGGGGGGGTGGAGGGAGGGAATAAGGGGACATTGGTATTGGTGGTGGGATATTGGCACTGGTAGAGGAATGTATGAATGAAACCCAAACATGACATCTTTGTAATTGTATGTCTCACTGTGGTATAATTAAAAAAACTAAATTAAAAAAAGGCGTATTGTTTGCATGATGATGCAGGTACCACGAGCATAGTGACAGATGCAAAGCAGCCACTAACTAAACAGCCTGCAGTGCACAGGGCAGCTGCTTGTCAATGGTGTTGCATCATGGTGGAGACAAGTGAGATAAGATACTTCAGTTCTATCATTTCCCCCTCCCATTTGGCTAAAGTTGGGGAGAAAATGCTATCTATAAATATTTCAGGATTAGGAAGCATGAAATGTTTGTTGCCTATTTTAGATGATGCTGGTGCTAATAAAGTGTGAAATTTGAGCAGGAACATTGAGTTATAATTTCTTGTATCTAGGGCTAACATGAGTCTTGGCTTAGGACTGAGTACAAACAAGTGATACAGTGTCATCCTGTGGTCAAAATTTTGAAGCTGCTCTGAGCACATTTGACATCTTGACATATTTTGGTTTTCCCTTAAGAATGCTCCAATGAGACAATATGGACATTCCTCCACAAACTAGAAAAGGAGCTCCCTCTTGACCCAGCAATACCATTCCTGGGAATTTACCCTGGGGGCCCAAAAACACACAGCAGAAACACCATCTGTACTTCTATGTTAATAGCAGCAGTAGTCACAATAGCCACAATCTGGAAATAACCTGAGTGCCTGAAAACAGATGACTGGATAAAGAAACTATGCTACATCTACACAATAGAATACTATGCAATGGTTAGAAAAATGAAGTTATGAAATTTGCCTATAAGTGGATGAACATGGAGATTTTCATGCTGAGTGAAATTAGTCAGAAGGAAAAGGACAGATATAGAATGACTGCATTCATTTCCGGGATATAGTATAAAAATAGTATAAAACCAATATCCAAGGCCAGGCAACACATAGACCAGGAGGACCTGTTAGTGGTTGGTCTCTAACATGGTGGTGGAGGTCAGATGTTGGGTAGTGTGTTAACGATTGTTGAAAATGGTAATGCCAGACTAGAACTGATCAATGAACATAAGCAAAGCGATATACATGATAACCCCTAAATGTATGTATTGCAAGCCATAATTTGTAAGAGAGAGGGAGAAAGAGACAGAGAGAGAAAAAGAGAAGAAGATGATGATGATGATGATGGTGAAGAAGATGAAGAAGATGATGATGAAGATGAAGAAAATGATGGAGAAGAAGATGGAGAGGAAGATGGATAAGAAGATGGAGAAGAAGATGAAGATGAAGAAGAAGACGATGATGATAAAGATGAAGAAGAAGATGAAGAAGATGAAGAAGAAGATGAATAAGATGGAGAAGAAGATGAAGAAGGTGAAGAAGATGAAGAAGTTGGAGAAGATGGAGAAGAAGATGAAGAAAAAGAATATGGAGAAGATGGAGATGGAGAAGATGGAGATGGAGAAGATGGAGATGGAGAAGATGGAGATGGAGAAGATGGAGATGGAGAAGATGGAGATGGAAAAGATGAAGATGAAGGATACGATGAATATGGAGAAGATGAAGATGGAGAAGGAGAAGATGGAGGAGGAAGAGGAGGAGGAAAATACCTACCATAGAGGAAGACTGGGGAGGGGGGAAAGAATTTGGGGATATTGGAAGGGTGGTGGAGGGTTGGGTGCTGCCAACCCCACAGCATCTGTGAGATCGATGCATAGGGCATCAGTTCTACCTGCTCGCCTCAGAAAATAGCTCAGAGCAGCTCTCAAGTACTTTGCATTTGTGTCCAGCTTTGAAAGTTTTTTTTTTGTGCAAGAGATTTTCATTTGTATTTTCCACTTTATTTATCAAAACCAAGTCTTTATGCTTCAAGTTCCAACATTCCCTCTGGACAGTAACAAGGTTATCATTTAAATTCTTTTATTTCCCTGTCAGTGAACCCAGTATCAGTCATTAATAATTAATCCAGAGACTTATTTAAACAAGATTTCTAAGCTACACTTGCGAAAAGAAAAACAGTTTCAGCAACAGTTTGATGCGACTGATCCCAGTCATGGATATCTTAACTATAGTCTGTACTTTTTTTCTGCTTGGGAAGAATTTGGGGACAGGAACAAACGTAAGTGAAGGATCCGTTTTTATTTGCCCTGTGTCTTGGTGGTGGGTATAAACAGAAAGAAATTCAGTCCAAACCCTATGAAATTAGCTTTTTATTTCTGAAAATGCTGGTGTATTTTCTTTTTCTCTGTTATTCAATGTCATTTCTAGCTATGCATGGTTTATATTCTTATATAAGCTATTACCAACATTTTCCCCTTGAAAAGTAACTTGCTGATTAGTATTTTGATTAAAACTGATTCTTCAAAAGACAGCAAATAATCCACTTTTGCGCTTCTTTTAGGGACTCCATTAAACTTCACCTGATTCAACTAACAAATTCTCTTTACCTGGCGATGGGAAATGGGCACTGGTGGAGGGATGGGTGCTAGAACACTGTATGACCGAAACCCAGACATAAACATTTTTAATTGTATATCTCACAGTGGTAGAATAAAATATTAAAAAAATAAAAATTATCCTACACAATACTTAGATCATTACATGTCTACAAATATTAAAAAAATTATCTTTACCTGTCTCCATAAACTTGCGCCCTTAGGACGTTTTCAGGGATCTGTCCTGGCTTAATCATCACTTGTATCACTTGTGCCACTTGGCTTCCTATTGTTCATCGATTTGCTAGAGCGAGCACCAGTAACATCTCCATAGTCCTGTCCTGTTGAGTGCTACTGTAGCCCAAGGGCATCTGCTCGTTCCAGGAACACGAAGAGCCTCAAACCATTCCTTCAGGTCATGGGAATGAGATCTATAATTGATACTGGTTTTTGACATATCAATATGACACGGGTAGCTTGCCAGGCTCTGCCGTGCGTACACTCTCAAAGACAATGAAATTTTGTTTTTTTTTTTTAAGTATTTTATTATACCACCATGAGATATACAAATAAAAAGATATACAATTTAAAAGTTCATGTTTGGGGATTTTGAACTCTCACCCCGGCCTGCCTGCATCCTAGGTAGAGTCTCTGGGGTGCGGCTGGCTGGGCGGAAGCGGCCGCCACGCGCCGCTTATTATTACTAAAACTAGGAAATTCAACACCAAGGGTAGGTAATACCCTCAAGAAAAAAGAAACAGTACACTAGAGGAATCTATCCCTGAACACCGCAACACCATGGGAAAACAACGCAGATCCCCAGCTCGAAGAACAGATGAAGGAATTGACCGTGAAGAATCAAAAAAGAATACAGATATGCATGATCACTCTGACAATGAAATTAGAGAGGAAATTGGTAGGATGTTTAAGGAGCTCAACGAAAAAATTGAGCAGATGTCTAATAAAATACAGGAGAACATAAACGAAGCAGTCGAAAGGGCAGTCAATAAACTACGGGAGGAAATGAGAGCAGAAATGAGAACCATGCAAAGAGAAATATCATCACTTAAAAACTCAGTAGATGAAATGAAAAAACACAATCGGGGCTCTCAACAGTAGGATGACAGCAGCGGAAGAGAGAATCAGTGAGACTGAAGATGAGCTGCAGAAAGCACTCAGAGAACTACATAAGATGGAAAAGATCGGAAAATGGATCAGCAACGGAACAGAGAACAATGGGATGAAGCCAGGCGGAACAACATAAGAATCATCGGAGTCCCAGAGGGACAGGAAAGTAACCCCAAGGAAATTAAAACAGTTAAAAACATCCTGGCGGAAAAGTTCCCCGAGTTAAAGGATGAAGGCATCCAGATCCAAGAAGCCCGACGCATACCAGCAAGAAGAGACCCCAATAGAAAGACCCCAAGACACATCCTAGTCAAAGTAATGGATGCCATAGACAGAGACAGAATTCTTCAGGCAGCAAGATCAAAGAAGGAAATTGTGTACAAAGGAGCATCCATTCGACTTTCAGCAGACTTCTCAGAAGACACCCTCCAAGCCCGAAGGCAGTGGTGGGATATAGTAAAAAAAACTTAATGAAATGAACGCCTCAGCAAGAATTCTTTATCCAGCTAAACTCTCACTCAGATTTGAAGGACAGATATACAACTTCTTGGATAAACAACAGCTTAGGAACTTTGTAAAATCAAAACCAACCTTAAAAGAAGGACTGAATGATCTACTATAAGACGAAACATAACCCAAAAGAACAACCAACCTATACAGAGAGATGGCACAAAATCCCATGACAATAATCTCTCTCAATGTCAACGGTCTAAATGCACCAGTTAAGATACACAGAGTGGCAAAATGGATCACAAAATTGAATCCGACATTCTGCTGCCTTCAAGAAACACACCTGAACAATCGGAGCAAAGACAGGCTCAAAATAAAAGGCTGGAAAACAATCCTTCACTCAAACAACCCATCCAAAAAAGGCTGGGGTAGCCATACTGGTATCTGACCAATACTTGTTCTTTAATAAAATTTTTTTTATCCATTTTCACTTAGTGTTAAAAAATTCAGGAAATATTAGTCAGCTTATGGTCCTAGAATTAATGAAATTGGATTATTATTAATGATATTGAATATTATATAAATTATATAAATAGATTCCTGTCCCATTAGCCGTAATATATTTACTCTATTCAAAATAAGTTTAGTTAAATATTGATTTATTGAAGATTACCTGTTAGGAGTTAAGTTTTGCAATCACCAATTTTAAAATATGGGGTTGTGAGAGTTTATGATCATTTATTTTCCCCAAGTATTTTTGAATCTATTTTATTTTCTTAAAATCATTTCTATAGTTAATATATTTTCAGATCAGTGTGAATTAATTTATTTTAAGGTCTTGAGAAATAGGAAAGGCACTTGCTTTGCACATGGCCAACCTAGGTTTAATCCTAGGCTCCACGTAGAGTCCTCCAAATAATTTCAGGAATGATCCATGAGCATAGATTTCAAGAGTAAGCCCTCAACATCACCAGGTGTAGGCCCCACAAAAAAAAAATAAATAGAAGTATATTTGAGGTGCAATTTAAGTGATTATTACATATCTAAGTTTTAATTTACATATAACAGTGTGTGATGTTTGTTCATAATGCCGTTGAACATGGTAGAAGTCTATATTTGCTTGTAATTATAAAAATTAGTTTCTAGCATTTCATAACTTTGCTTTTGAATTAAAGTAATCATGTAAAATAACTTTTCATCAAGTAAACCTATTCATAAAGCGAGTCTTCAGATCCCAGTGCCCAAAAATTGCTAGTAATCAGAGAATTCTCATCTGGCATTGTGCCTGTGTGTATTATCCTTTCCAAGCCTTCACCAGTCTATTTGTCTTATGATCTGTGACAACTGACAATGTGAAAACACATTGCTCACAGTCGTTATCTTTTTTCAAGTTCAACTTTTATTTGGTAACAAGGTATTTTATGTTTCCAGTGTGATGGGATATAATTACCTGTATTAATATAAAAGTAAATCAGCAGCATAAACTCTGTCTCTTTTTTTCCTTCTCAGCCTAAGTATTCATTTCAAGATAGCTGGCAAACTTACTACCTGTAAACTTTGTGTCTTAAATAATATTTTCACTCTATTTGTGGATTTTTTAAGTTATAACTTAATTAACAACAAAAATGTTAAGCAAGAAAGTCTTGGTTTTCTCCTGTGTTATTACTTTGATTATTGCTCCATGATGTGTGTGTATTGGGGTGGGTGGGCGGAGTGTGGGGAATTTGTATGTTTCTAACATGTTACTGCTCTGATTCTGATATTTCTTTATAAATAAACGTCATAGTTCAAAAATAAATAAATAAATAAATAAATAAATAAATAAATAAATAAAAGTTCATGTTTGGGTTTTGGTCATACAGTGTTCCAGCACCCGTCCCTCCACCAGTGCCCATCTCCCACCACCAACATCCCCGGTTCCCCCCCCCTTCCCCAGCCCTGCTCCATGGCAGGTTCTTTATTTCTTTCTCTTTCTCTCTCTTTCTCTTTTCCTTCCCTTCCAGACTATGGATTACAGAACATACATTAAAAGGTTGTCATGTGTATCCTTTTGCCTCTATTTTATGCTCAGTTCTAGGTTGGCATTAGTACCCTCGACAATTATTAGCACCCTGTTCCATTTTCTGTCTTACCTAACCTCTGACTCCCACACGTTTGTGATAATTTCCACCTTTGAAAAGACCTCCTGATATATGTTTCACTTGACCTTGGATATTGGTATCATAATATGTACATATATATTTATGCCATGCAAATAAATGCAGTCATTCTGTATCTGTCTCTCTCCTTCTGGCTAATTTCACTCAACATAATCTTCTCCATGTCCATCCATTTATAGGCAAATTTTATAACTTCATTTTTCCTAACAGCTGCATAGTATTCCAGACAATGAAATTTTGAAAAGTAAGAAATCTGTTTCTCAAAGACAATGAAATTTTGAAAAGTAAGAAATCTGTTTCTAAGTGTAAGAACCATTTACAAATTGTCTTGATTCTCCTAAGTAAAAAAAAAATATTTGGATACTGTGTTTTATTAAGATCTGTATGACTTTACTGTTTCAACAGGTATGTTGTCTTCGCGCCTAAAGAATTCTATGTTGGTGCCCCTGCAAATGTAGTGATTCAAGTTCATGGATATACAAAATCCTTTGCTGTGTCCATTGCTATTAAAAGTTATCCTGACAAAAGTTTCACATATTCTCTTGGCCAAGTATACTTATCTCCAGAAAATAAATTTCAAGGCTCTGCAAACTTAACTGTATGTATTCATTTCTTTTCACATGTCAAATGTTTCTTTGCAAAGCATAATACACATAGAGGATCCCTTGTACCGGTATTGATAAATATGTGATACATCAAACTCAAGTTAGATCACTGATTAATGAGAGATAAGAATTATATATTTACACATATTGGTATTGGGAAATGTTAGAGAATTTTCAGTAGATTTGGGGGTCATGTAAGGATATGAGTTTCAATTAGTTAGGTAAAAGTTATAAAAGTGAAAACTAAATCAGTCAACACATCAATTTCAAAATTACACGATGAATTCAAGGAAAATATATATATTTAAATTGTATGTGATATTGAGATGAAAATATATCTGCATAGAGATATACAGGTTTCAAATTTGTTCTTAAATTTTTAATGAACGAAGAAATAATTAGTGAATGGAAAGTATTCTGAACATTGCTTTTACAAAATTATTACAATAGTTTATGAAACATTCTGGCTTCTAGAAAAATTGTTTATTCCTTGAGTCTGTATCATAGACTTTTTATCCTTTATGTTGGAACTTAAAGAAAAACAATTTCTTTCAAACAGTGGAATATGTTAAAGGAAAATAAAAATTCCATGATCTTATTACCATGTACTAAGAAGATGCAATATAACTGAAGAGGACTATATAGGAACCAGACTTAACTTCTTTCTTTTTAATAAATAACAGATACAACCAAAAGATTTGTCTGGAGGTCCAAATGCAGTTCCACGTGTGTATTTAGAAGTTAAAAGTGCTCATTTTTCAAATACAACAGAAATTCCACTACGCTATGACAATGGATTCATCTTTATTCAGACAGACAAATCTATTTACTCTTCACATGAGCCAGGTATGAAGAAGGAAAATGTTTGTTGTTATTGTAGTTGTGGTGCTATGATTACAATAGAGTTAGTACCTGTGCTTTTGGTGAACAAAGTTAAAAGCACCTCCACCTATCAGCCGCCAAGGCCCACCACCATGTTCCTTAATCTGCATCTCGTTCCATTCTTCCTTCTGCCTCAGTCACTTTCCTTCCACCACTTCATAACCTCAACTTTGTACTCAAAGCCCAGTGGTTTATTATCATCAGATAATATCTATTCCCTTGATTTGTTTCTTTACAGTCCACATATGGATGAGATCAACCAGTACTTATCTTCCCCCCTGACTTAACTCCATCAACATTAAAGTAAAAGGCAGATTTGATGCTTTAGGATTAATGTTTGTGTGTATATAGTACAACTTCGTTATCAACGTATCTGTTGTTGCACAGTTGGGTGTTTCTCTTTAATATTTTTTTCTAATTTTTTTAAATTTTTTAAAAATGTTTTCTTATACCACCGTTAGACATACAATTACAAGATGCTCATGTTTGAGTTTTGGCTCTACACTGTTCCAACACCCATCCCCCCACCCTTGCCCATCTCCCATCACCATTGTCCCCACCTCCCCCTTCCTCCAGCCTGCCTCCATGGCAGGTTCTCTATCTCCTTTCTCAGGATAGGTATGTTTTGAGGCCGCACCCAGCAGAGCTCAGGCTCTGTAATCAGGCATTCTATACTCTGATAAACTCAAAGAAAAATATGGTGTGCTGGGAACCAAACCTATGTTTCCCTCGTTCAAGAAAAGCACCCTACCCACTGTTCTATCACTCTAGCCCTTGCATATATCGTTTTAATCAAAGTTTTTGTAATTTTGGCATAGAAGCCAAGGAGAGGAATCTCTGAGTGACATGAGAGTTCTTTTTTATATTGTTCTATATGTTAATTTTTTAATTCTCTTTGGTGTGAGATGATAATCTGGTTGTCCTTTTGATTTGTAGCTCCCTGATCATAAATGATGATGAACACATTTTTCATCAGCTTACAGGCCATTCATATGTCTTCTTCATAAAAGTATCTATTTATCTTCTCTCCCCAGTATTTTTAAGATTGTTGGAGAACTTGTTTTTAAGCTTATGGGTAATTTGGATATCAGCCCTTTACCCAATGTAAGGAGTGAACATTTTTTTTCTCCAGTTTAGTAGGGTTCTATTTATTTCACTGTCTTCCCGTTTATCTTCGATTTGCTCGAGCGGGCACCAGTAACATCTCCATATGACCTATCTCATGCAAGTAGAGTCCAAGGGAACCTGCTTGCTCCAGGAACATAAAGAGCCTCAAACCATTACATTAGGTCATGGGAATGAGGTCTTTAATTGTTACTAGTATCTGGCATATCAAATACGACACGGGTAGCTTGCCAGGCTCTGCCGTGTGGGTAGCATATTCTTGTAGTCATGTCAAAATCCAGCATTATAAATAAATCTATGTATTTATTTATTTATTTTTTTTTTGGGTCACACCCGGCAATGCTCAGGGGTTTCTCCTAGCTCTGCACTCAGGAATCACCACTGGCAGTGCTCAGGGGACCATATGGGATGCCGGGGATCGAACCCAGGCAGGCATGGGCCAGCTGCGTGCAAGGCAAACTCCCTACCCGCTGGGCTATCACTCCAGCCCCAAGTCCTATTTCATTTTTTTTATTTTTTATTTTTACAATTACAAAGATATACAATTAAAAAGTTCATATTTGGGTTTTGGTCATACAGTGTTCCAGCACCCATCCCGCCACCAGTGCCCATCTCCCACCACCAACGTCCCCGGTTCCCCCCCCCTCCCCCAGCCCTCCTCCATGGCAGGTACTTTATTTCTTTCCCTTTCTCTCTCTTTCTCTTTTCCTTCCCCTCCAGACTATGGATTACAGAACATACATTAAAGGGTTGTCATGTGTATCTTCTTGCCACTATTTAACGCTCAGTTCTAGGTTGGCATTAGTACCCTCGACAATTGTTAGCACCCTGTTCCATTTTCTGTCTTACCTAGCCTCTGACTCCCACACGTTTGTGATAATTTCCACCTTTGACAAGACCTCCTGATATATGTTTCACTTGACCTTGGATATTGGTATCATAATATGTACATATATATTTATGTTATGCAGATAAATGCAGTCATTCTGTATCTGTCTCTCTCCTTCTGGCTCATTTCACTCAACATAATCTTCTTCATGTCCATCCATTTATAGGCAAATTTTATAACTCTATTTTTCCTAACAGCTGCATAGTATTCCATTGTGTAGATGTACCAAAGCTTCTTTATCCAGTCATCGATTTTCGGGCACTCTGGTTGCTTCCAGATTCTGGCTATTGTGAATAGTGCTACTATGAACATAAAAGTAGGGATGGTTTTTCCGCTGCATATTTTTGGTTTCCCAGAGTAGATTCCCAGGAGTTGTATGGCTGGGTCAAATGGAAGTTCAATTTCTAGTCTTTTGAGGAATATCCATATTGTTTTCCAGAAAGGCTGTACCAGCCGGCATTCCCACCAACAATGGATGAGTGTCCCCTTTTCCCCACATCCACGCCAGCACTTGTTGTTCTTGCTCTTTTGAATATGTGCCAGTCTCTGTAGTGTAAAGTGGTATCTCATTGTTGTTTTGATTTGCATCTCTCTGATAATTAGTGATGATGAGCATTTTTTCATGTTTTTTGGCCATTCAAATTTCTTCCTTGCTGAAGTTTCTGTTCATTTCTTCTCCCCATTTTTTGATGGGGTTGTTTGTTTTCTTCTTGTAAAGTTCTACCAGTGCCTGATATATCCTGGATATTAACCCCTTATCAGATGGGTATTGGGTGAATATTCTTTCCCATTCTGTGGACTGCTTTTGTATCTTAGCCACTGTTTCTTTTGAGGTGCAGAAGCTTTTTAGTTTCATGTAGTCCCATATGTTTATCTTTTCTTCTAGTTGCTTTGTTAGTGATGTTTCACCTTTGAAGATGCCTTCAGCTTCAATGTCGTGGAGGGTTTTTCCTATATTTTCTTCAATGTACTTTATGGATTCAAGTCTGATATTGAGATCTTTAATCCATTTTGATCTGAGTTTTGTGCATGGTGTTAGACACAGGTCCAAATTCATTTTTTACATGTTGCTGCCCAGTTTTCCCAGCACCACTTGTTGAAGAGGCTTTCCTTACTCCATTTTAGATTCGTTGCACCTTTATCAAAGATTAAATGATCATGTGTTTGAGGTTGGGTGTCAGGATACTCAATTCTATTCCATAGGTCCACAGGTCTGTTTTTATTCCAATACCATGCTGTTTTAATTACTACTGCCTTGTAGTACAGTTTGAAGTTGGGAAAGGTGATGCCTCCCATCTTCTTCTTCCCGAGGATTGCTTTAGCTATCCTTGGGGGTTTATTGTACCATACAAATTTCAGGAGTGTTTGGTCAATTTCTTTGAAGAATGTCATGGGTATCCTTATAGGGACTGCATTGAATTTGTACAAAGCTCTAGGGAGTATTACCATTTTGACAATGTTGATTCTCCCCATCCATGAACAGGGAATATGTTTCCATTTCCTTGTGTCCTCTTTTATCTCTTGGAGCAGTGTCTTGTAGTTTTCTTTGTACAGGTCCTTTACACACTTGGGTAAGTTGATTCCTAGGTATTTGATTTTCTGTGGCACAATTGTGAATGGAATTGTTTCCTTAATATCCCTTTCTTCTCTTTCGTTATTTGTATATAGGAAAGCCACCGACTTTTGGGTGTTGATTTTGTATCCTGCCACTCTACTATATGCGTCTATTGTTTCTAGGAGTTTTTGGGTAGAGAGTTTAGGGTTCTCTAGGTATAATATCATGTCATCTGCAAATAACGATAGCTTGACTTCTTCCTTGCCTATCTGGATGCCCTTGATGTCCTTTTCTTCTCTGACTGCTATGGCAAGTACTTAGAGGCATGCCATCTCAGAAACCCCCTTCTCTACCCTATAAAGGTTTTTCCAGGCAGATCTTGGCTCAAAACATTAGCATCTAAAAGGGGCCTAGGTGAGGTGCTGGGAGAAATTACCTGAGGGCATTTGACCCTGTCTGCTTTCCATAATAGTGGAAGGTCTAAGTTGCAGGGGGTATAAAACTAGGCTGCTTCCTCTCTCTCGCGCTCTCTCTTTTGGGGCTCGCACTCTTCTTGGAAGTCTTGTCTTTGTCTCCTCTCTACAGGACCTTAACACGTGGTGGCCGCCATTTTGGCCTATATGTGGTTGGGGTTCTAGCTGGGAATCCTAACCACAGGGGTTTTCCTATTTTTTGATTTGTATGCCTGAACCTGTGATAAGTAAAGCATTTTAAAACCTGCACCAGATTCCTGAATCTTTATCCATTCCCTGCCGGCTCGGAGGTAGAAGGAACTCATTTCCCAGCACTGTTGGGGACCTTGGCGGTGTCCCTGACAACAGTCCAGTGGGTAGGGCATTTTCCTTGCGCGCAGACAACCCAGGTTCGATCCCTGGCATCCCATATGGTCCCCGAGCACTATCAAGAGTAACCCCTGAGCATCGCTGGGTGTGACCCAAAAAGAAAAAATTTATCAGCAATTTAGAGTAAACAGAATTTCTAAAATAACATTTTTTTACAGTGAAAGTTAGAGTTTATGCACTGGATGAAGACCAAAAGCCATCACAAAGAGAAGTTACCTTAACCTTTATAGTGAGTATGGCATTATTTAAATAAAAACTTAACCTTTGTATTTTATTATATTAATAAAGAGTTTTTTATCATTTTAATACTGGTCATATACAGCATTAACTTTCAAAATATTAAATAGTAGTTTTATTTAGCATCTATTATGTATTTAGCATCAATTATACACCTCATTCCCATGACCTGATGGAATTGTTTGAGGCTCTTTATGTTCCTGGAGCAAGCACGTGCCCTTGGGCTCTACTAGCGTGCGATAGGACATAAGGAGATGTTACTGGTGCCTGCTCAAGCAAATTGATGATGAACGGGAAGACAGTGATCTATTATGTATACCACTAGATAAGTTTATTATACTTGTTTTTTTGTGTGTGTGTGTCACACCCGGCAATGCTCAGGGGTTTCTCCTGGCTCTGCACTCAGGAATTACTCCTGGCAGTGCTCGGGGACCATATGGGATGCCGGGGATCGAACCCGGGCCGGCATGGGCCGGCCTCGTGCAAGGAAAACGCCCTACCCGCTGGGCTATCGCTCCAGCCCCAAGTTTATTATACTTTTATGCCAATGAGTACAAAATTTTGTGGGCAATATTAGTTGAAATAAATTGTGATGTTCCATTAAAGTATATATACCCTTCAAGAACTGTCTTTAAATGATTTTGTTAAATGCTTGTAGTCTCTTGCTACCTGTGAAATATGGGCAGATATGGCAAGGGTTATAAAGGTATACTTTGTAGTATACAAAGCATGCATTGTATCATCGTGATAATGTTATGAGATTCTTATAATTAATACCTCTTTTATTAATGAGAGGTTGAGGTTTATAAAATTTAAGTAACTATCAAGACTGTACTGATAATGTTCAATTTAATACTAATTTATGAGTAAACCAGATAAGTAAAAGGCAGGACAGTAGCTGAAAAGCTCAAGGGGAGGCAAAAACAAATCACTTGTATCAGTTGTCTTCCTGCTGTTCATCAATTTGCTTCGAGCGGGCACCAGTAATGTCTCCATACGACCTATCACATGCTGGTGTAGCCCAAGGGCATCTGCTTGCTCCAGGAACATAAAGAGCCTCAAACCATTCTATCTGGTCATGGGAATGAGGTCCATAATTGTTATTGGTATTTGGTAACTCAAATACAACACAGGTAGCTTGCCAGGCTCTGTCGTGCAGGTGGAATACTCATGTAGTCACCTCTCATACATTTATTGATGAACCGCGCAGCTGCAAAGTGGCCACATAAGCCGGGCTTGAGATCAGCTCTTCTGCTGGATGGAGCTCTGATGAACTGGGGAGTCCAGATGTGGGAAATGGTGGCCCTCATGGTGTGGTCGTTTCTCTGGCTTCTTGCAAGGCTCTGCTGGGATGGCAGGCCAGGGGATAGAACTGTCTTCCCTCCCGGTCGCCTCATGATCAGCTGGGCACAGGGAGAGCCAGTAGCAGCTCTGCCCCATGTATGTGAGTCAGGCATACCTGAGCTGGGCTTGAAAAAGAATGCTGTAGGGCGGGACTCTGACGAGCCAGGCTTATGATCAGCTCTTCTGCTGGGTGGAGCTCTGGCAAACTGGGGAATCCGGATGTGGAAAATGGTGGCCCTCATGGTGCGGCGCCTGATCACGAGGCACCCAGGAGGGAAGGCAGGTTCTAGCCCTGGCCTGCCATCCCAGCAGAGCCTTGCAAGAAGCAAAAACAAATATGATTACTAAATTATTCTGGAAACAAAGAGGCAGGTCCTGATCTATATCTTTTAGAATGACATGAGAAAGATTAAATATTTAAAAAAAAGATAAAAGGATTTTGTCTTGTAACTACAGAAGGAGCAGAAATCTGGAGCCATGAACAAGCCAGATAGGAAAATGAACATGTCAGTGGCTTGACCACAGCACAATGTGCCAGAAATGTTCAGGGAAGACAGTGTAGCCCTTGTAGTAGTATCTTACATTGAGGCAATTGTCCGGGAACAAGCAGGGTCAGATGAACGTGTTGGAAATGTGAATGAAACTACACAGCGTGCTAATAATTGTCAAAAAAAAAGATAATACCAGCCTCCAACTGAGCATTGAATATAGGCAAAAGGATACACATGATAACCTCTAAATGTATGTATTGCAATCCACAATGTGTAAGAGAAGAAAGAGAGAGAAATAAGAGAAAAGAGATAAAGAACCTGCCATAGAGGCAGGCTAGGGGACAGGGGAGGAATTTGGGACATTGGTGTTGAGAAATGGGCACTAGTGGGGGATGGGTGCTGGAACACTATATGACCGAAACCCAAACTTGAACATCTTTGTAATGGTACATCTCGCAGTGGTATAATAAAATATTTTTTAGAAAATAAATAAAAGAAAACTTGTTTTTTCTTTTCATTCATAGGATCCAGAAGGAGTAAAAACTGCTATGGAAGGATATAATGAATATGCTGGAATTACCACTTTTCAAGAGTTCTGGTTGCAGTCTAATCCTAAGTATTTTAAATTTTCGTTAAAATTGTTTAATTTCAAAGCATTAAGGTGCCTCATGTTACAGCATAGTCTGATGGAACCATTTACATATGACTTAAAGGATCTGCTGTAAAGAAATTTGGTTCTATTTCCTCGGGTCCAGTGAATGTCCTTTCAGCTTGGGTTATTTGGAAGCAAGGCAGAGACCTGATATGAATGGCCTGTTGTAATATCAGGCTAGTCTGCTCCATCCAATTCAATGAGCAACTTTCACAAAAGTTCATACAGTGAACACTGTAAGAGAAAGGCCCTGCCCCAGATGCTGAGAGTTTAGTAAGAGAAAGAAAAATGACAATGTCCGCTAGACTGTGTTTAATAGTCCACAAAGAACTTCAAATATTGTCTGATTTCATGTCCTAATTCCTTTTTAGCACATGAAAGATATTTTTGGAATAGGATTTGGAACTTCCTCTTGCATAATGCCTTGAAGGTGTGGCACTTCAAAGTGGAAAGAAAATGGGTATTTATGGACCCCAGCTTATGTACCTAGTACTCAGCTTCTTTATCGTTTCTAGGTGAAAATATTAATGATCAGAGAAATGAACAGGGCAGTTCACATAGCCCTTAAGTAGTGGAGCCTTTTTGGGAGACCATATCGCCCTAATCATCAGCTTTGCAATTTCTTCTTTCCTCTTTCTGCACTGCCCCACCTAAGACAATATCTGAGACCAGAGATGAGGTTTGGTGGTCGAGTGCACACCACATATGGTGAAGGCCTGAGTTCATTCCCTAATACTGCAAAAATAAATCAATAAATAAATAAGTAAATCACTTCACACTGGCTTGAGTTACTAAACTAAATATCAAAACTAAACCCGATCATTTTAATAAGTTTTTCCAAAGGATCCTAGACTATACTTCATGTTTTCCAACATACTGAATAATCTACCTAGTCACTTGTCACTTGTCTTCCCGTTGTTCATCTATTTACTTGAGCAGGCACCAGTAATGTCTCCATTCATTGGGAATGAGGTCCATTATTGTTACTGTTTTTAGCATATCAAATACACCACGGGTAGCTTGCCAGGCTCTGCCATGGCTCTGGGTTCATCCCAGAGGAGCCAGTCTTTTTCTATGTCAGACCATCAACCATCCAGGGTCCAGGGGCAGAGCCCTGGGTGTAGACAAGCCTCTCTTCTGTCTGCCACCTGCTGATGCAGCCAGGCACCACAGCCACACCTGCAACACTCCAGGGATAGGGAGTCTACCTAGTAATATTACTATACCTCAAGAGTGGTTGAGTAATCAGTGCCTTGAGATTTAAATTTTTCTAGCTAAATTTATACTATGATACATTAATAGTGAATAAGTAAAATGAAAATTTCAATATATACTTTTGTTTATAGTCTTAACTTTTAAGTTTATTTTTGTATTTTAGGCACCATGATTTAGAATAATGTTAACATTAATATCCCAGGAATGCAGTGTTGCTATAACACACCAACCACAAGTGTGCCAGGTCCCTTCACCACATTCTCTTGATTTCCTCGTGCCTTTCACATCCTTTATTAAGTTGATTCTTAGGTACTTGATGTTTTGGGATTCTATTTTAAATAGGGTTTCTTTTTCATTTCTTTCTCTTCAAATTCATTAATTTCACAGAGAAGTGCAACAAATGTTTGTGTATTGATTTTGTTACCCTTTTGCTTTGCTATTTTGGTTTACTGTTTCTGAGTATTTTTACTAATGTCTTTAGGGTGGTCCCTATGCATTGTCATGTGATCTAAAAATAGTGAGAACTCAACTTCTTTTCCAATTATGTCCATTTGGTTCATTTTTCTTCCCTGATAACTGTGGCCTCGGATCCTTAAATTACACAGAACATAGTGGAGAAAGTGGATATCCTTAACTTATGATATTGGCTGTTGGATATGATATTAGCTGTGGATTTGTTATAGATGATCATTATTATTTTAAAGTGCATTCCTCCTATCACTATTTTGTTGAGGTTTTTGTAAATCAAGAATGATGGTGAATATTATAAGTCATCTCTGAATTAACTGATATATTTTTATATAATTTCTTTTGTTGATAAAATATGTTAATTGATTTAAATTTATTGAGCATTATCTTGCAACCTTGAAATGAACTTTGTTTGACCATGGTGTGTGATCATTTAGATATATTGTTGTATTCTGTTTGCTAAGATTTTATTGAAGATAATGAATCAATGTGTATCAGTGATATAATTTATTTTCTGATTCAATATTCCTGCCTGATTAGGTATTAGGGTATTGACATTTTCATAGGCGCTGTTATGAAGGATACTTGCTTAAATAGTTTTGCTTAAATATTTTTGAAGAACCTGAGGAGGATAGGTAGAATAACTTGTTTGAGGGTTTGGTAGATGTCACTAGTGAACCTATCTGATTTGGACTTTTGTTCTTGGAGATATTTTAATTAATTTAAATTTTATTTTTTCATTTTGATCTCAAAAAGTTTTCTGCTTTTTCCTAATTCATATTGTGAGGTTGTGCGATTCTAAGAACCAATCAATTTCTTCTAGGTTCTCCAGCTTCGTGGCACACTTTGTTCCCAGTAACCGCTTCTGAGTTTTCTGAGATGTATGTTGCAATTTCTTCCCTTTCTGATCTCATCAATTTGTTTTCTCTATTTTTTAACCTTGTGAGTCTAGATAAGGGTTTTGAAATCTTATTTATTTTATGAATGAAACAACTCCTGGTATACCTTACCCTTTGTATTATTTTCTTGATTTCTATATCATTGATGTCTGTCCTAATTTTAATTATTTCCTTCCTTCCACTTACTTTGTGATTCACTGCTGCTCTTTATTTAGTATCTCACAATGTGAGGTGATGCTGTTTATCTGAGCTTGTTTCTATTTTATGATATAGGACTATATTGCTTGGAGCATCATCTTTGGTGCTGCTTTTGCCGCACCTATCAGAGTGCACCATAGGTGTTATATCCAGAAGTTCTGACTCCTTGTGTCTTTATTCTCATTTATCTTAAGGTATATTTTTGTTCCTTCTTTAATTTCCTCTTTGGATCAGTGTGATTTATCAGTATGTCGTTCATTTTCCAACTCTCAGAAAGTTTCTCAGTTTTCTTTTTTGCTGATTTTTACCTTAATGTCACTATGTTCTAAAGAGATGCTTGTGTGATTTCTATTTTTAAAATTTTATGCCACTTGTATGATTTCAATTGATAAACACAATATCACTGTCTCACTGTATCACTGTCTTCCTGTTCATCATCGATTTGCTCGAGTGAGCACCAGTAACATCTCCATATGACCTGTCTCATGCAAGTAAAGCCCAAGGATACCTGCTTGCTCCAGGAACATAAAGAGCCTCAAACCATTCCATCAGGTCATGGGAATGAGGTCTATAATTGTTACTGGTATCTGGCATATCAAATACGACACGGGCAGCTTGCCAGGCTCTGCCGTGCAGGTAGATGGGGGTTGAGTAGCAGGAGGAAAGCTTCCAGGCCCTGACCTGCAGGGATGCTACTCCCTGGAAACAGCCACTGGTGAGATTTATGAGGATAAGAAAGGTATGGCTATATGTCCAAATCCTACCACATCACTACGGAATTCGAATCATACAAAGAAAAACATGACTGCAAGGTTTGTCCTAATCTATTTCTGTTTGCTGTTATTGGTTTTAAGGGGCTGACTGGTCAAGATATCAAAAATGTGTAATGGAGTTTTTTATTTTTCTTTTTTTTGACTGGAATGATCTAAGGAAATGAAATAGAGCTTATGAACTTTACCCATTTCTTAACTATGAAAGGGAAGCTTTAGTTTTAAGGTCCTAATTAAGTGGCGGAAAAAAAAGCTCCCAATACAGTATTTTCCTCTTGATGCAAGTTAAGGCAACTGAGAAAAAATGAAAAAGTAGTTCAGAAACTGGGAAAGACTTCTGCTGAAGGATACAGAGTAATAGATATGCCAGTTCTGAGAGCTTAAGAAAACACGACTGAAACAGGCAAGCAGAGATGCTGGTGACTGAGACAGGACACTAGACTGGTAATGTGCTTTCAAATGCACCACATTTTTATTTCCCCAATTCTGAAAAAAGTTAGTTTGACTTATTGTCGAACACTATGGGGTGGGTGGGACTTCGGTACAATAAAAATAATTTAAATATTAGACATAATCATTATCTAAATTAAATATGTCATTTGATGATATAAAACATTTTTGTTTGGTTTTAAGGCCTCACCCAGCAGTACTCAGGGCATATTCCTGGCTTTCTCCTCAGGGATCAATCCTGGTGGGTCTCTGGGAACTATATTGGGTGTCAGGGACCAAACCATATCCAACCACATGAAAGCCAAGCACTTTACCCACTGTACTATCTCTCTGGCCCCAATACCAAAACTATTTAATGTGTTCCTTCACAGATATGGCTTATGGACAATTAAAAGTGAATTTAAAGAGGACTTCACAACAACAGGAACTGCACATTTTGAGATTAAAGCTGGTAATTTCTGTGAATAATTGAGATTTACTATGCCTATTTTTAAATAGCTTACAATAATTTCAAATTCACTATGCCTATTTTTAAATAGCTTACAATAATTTCAAATTCACTATGCCTATTTTTATTTTTTTTTAATTTTTTATTTTTCCAATTAAAAAGTTCATATTTGGGTTTTGGTCATACAGTGTTCCAGCACCCAATCCGCCACCAGTGCCCAACTCCAACCACCAACGTCCCCGGTTCCCTTCCCCCCCCCCCCCCAGCCCTCCTCCATGGCAGATTCTTTATTTCCTTCCCTTTCTCTCTCTTTCTCTTTTCCTTCCCCTCCAGACTATGGATTACAGAACATACATTAAAGGGTTGTCGTGTGTATCCTTTTGCCTCTATTTAATGCTCAGTTCTAGGTTGAATATGCCTATTTTAAATAGCTTACAATAATTTCAAAACTAAGAATAGAAGAGGGCCATGGAAGAGTGGTATAATAGAACAGAGGTATAACAGGAATTGGCAGACCAAGGATTCTTGACCTGGCTCACCTCAATTCAATCACAAAATTCTGCAGTGGGTTAAATTCTTTTGGAGGATGGGATTAGATAGTGTTTTTCCAAGATTCCATGTTTGTCTGATAACTTTAGGCTTCATCTGGTCCAATCCCCTCATCTAAATACAAGTAAGGAATGTCGGGCTGAAGGAATGAGCTGTCATCAAGTTTTCACCACTATTTTGTCCACGCAAACTAGAGAGTGAACATACACCTCTAAAATTCCAGCAAATACTTCTTCTCATCAGCCCTAAAGATTCAATGAAGTATTTAAAAATTACTATGTTTAAGAAAATCTTATTAGCTCACTTGTATCACTTGTCTTCCTGTTGTTCGTCGATTTTCTCAAGCAGGCACCAGTAACATCTCCATATGTCCTGTTGCAAACAAGTGTAGCCCAAGGGCATCTGCTTGCTCCAGGGACAGGAAGAGGCTCAAACCATTCCTTCAGGTCGTGGGAATGAGGTCCATAATTGTTACTGGTTTTTGGCAAATCAAATAAAACACGGGTAGCTTGCCAGACTGCTCTCATCTCGAGAATTTACTGATGAAACTCAAATGGGAAAGATCAGGTTTTCTCTTGGGTGGAGCTCTGAGGAGCTGTGGAGTCTGCATGTTGAGAATGACTGACCTCATGATATGGGGTTACTTTGGCTTCTTGCTAGGCTCACAGGATGATGCGTTTCAGCTAGAACCTGCCTAGAACTGTATCACTGTCTTCCCGTTCATCATCGATTTGCTCGAGCGGGCCCCAGTAACATCTCCATATGTTCTGTCTCATGCTAGTAGAGCCCAAGGGCATCTGATTGCTCCAGGAACATAAAGAGACTCAATCCATTCCGGAATGAGGTCTATAATTGTTACTGGTATTTGGCATATCAATACAACACAGGTAGCTTGCCAGGCTCTGCCATGCAGGTAGCAGACTATTGTAGTCATCTCTAAGTCCAGCATTTATTGATGAACCGCGCGGGTGCTTGCGGCCGTGCGGGCTAAATGTGAAAGTTCCTGTTATCAGCTCAACTTCCATATATTCTATAATAAGATAAGCTATTAATTCTGTTTCCAATATTTTATTTTTTATTTTATTGTACCACCATGAGATAAACTATAATAAAACTGTTCATAATTAGGTTTTAGTCATAGTGTTCTAGCACCCATCCTTCTACAAGTGCCCATTTCCCACCACCAATGTCCACTGACTCCCTCCCCTTCCCACCTGCCTCCATACCAGGCACTTTTGCCTCTCTCTCCTCTCTCTCCCCTCTTGTCTTCCACATTGTGGCTTGCAAAACATACATTTAGAAGTTATCATATATATACCTTTGCCTATGTTCAATGCTCTGTTCCAGGCTGGTATTATCATTTCCAATGATTATTAGCACACTGGTCCTTTCTCTGTCTTACCTAACCTCTGATTCCCACACACTTGTGATATGTTCCACCCACTGACAAGACCTCCTGATACATGTTTTGCCTGACCTTGGATATTGGTATCATATGACTTTTTTATATCCCGCCAATAAATGCAGTCGTTCTATAATGCAGTCGACCTTTTCCCTCTGGCTAATTTCACTCAGCATGATCCTCTCCATGTCCCTCCATTTATAGGCAAATTTCATAACTTCGTTTTCCTAACAGCTGCATAGTATTCCATTGTGTTGTATCTAATATTTTCCATAACAATCGATGACTAGATTCTTTCATTCATGCTCACTAGATAATTAACTTAAATAATTATATGTAAATTTATCCCTAAGCCATTAAAACATGTTTTCTGTCCATCAGGTGATAAGGGAGCTGAGGTATTCATAATTAGAAAAGAAGATCAAATGCATTTTTTTTTATCAAATGCATTTAAAAATTGGGAACATTTAACATTAATGGACAGCAGAAGAAAATCCACTAGAGCAATTAGAATGAGGGTTTGGTGGCAACATATTAACTTCCTTGTTTGGACTCTGTCCTCATCACAAAGTCCTTGCTCTACCTTCTTGCCAATACACTGCAGGGCCCTCTGCTCTGACATGAAAGAAGCAATCAGAGCAGGGAGATTTTGCTTTGCTCATCACCATTATCCTTGATCGCCTGCTCCCAAGTGGCCATCCATTCCCTTGACTCTAGCTCCATTTCTTAAAATAGTTATGTTATAAGGTAATAGCTAAAGTATATATTTCCTAACTGGGACTCTAAGATTCATGCCCATATTTTAGATGGGAAATGGAAGAAGATTACTAAACACAGACATCTTTAAAAAGCAAATCATTTTCCAATTTAATAAACATCTGTCAAACTACATACAGGAGACAGGTTTAAACGGAGAAGCAAGATCTGCTTTTGTTCTCACAGAGCTCAAACTTAAATCATTGCACATACACCTTAATAATGGCGTCATGAACAATGTTGTAATTGTATATCTCACGGTGGTATAATAAAATGTTTAATTAAAAAAATACAAAAAAATAATGACTGCAAATACCATTCCTGGGAATCTACCCTGGGAGGCCAAAAACACACAGTGGAAGTACCATCTACACTTCTATGTTCATAGCAGCACTATTCACAATAGCCAGAATCTGTAAACAACCAGAGTGTCCAAGAACAGACATCTGGATTAAGAAACTGTGGTACAGCTACACAATGGAATACTATGCAATTGTTAGGAAAAATGAAGTCAGGAAATTTGTCTATAAATGAATGTACATGGAGAGAATCATGCTGAGTGAAATTAGCCAGAAGGAAAGGACAGATATAGAATAACTGCATTTATTTGTGGGATATAAAAATAGCAAGATACCAATATCCAAGGTCAGGCAAAACATAGATCAGGAGGTCTTGTCAGTGGTGGAATCTACCACAAGTGTGTAAGAGTCAGAGGTTAGGTAAGACAGGGAAGGGAACAATATTTTAATAATAGTTGGAAATGATAGTACCAGCCTAGAGCTGAGCATTGAACACAGGCAAAGGGATATACATGATAACCTTTAAATATATGTATTGCAAGTCACAATGTATAAGAGAGAGAGAGAGAGAGAGAGAGAGAGAGAGAGAGAGAGAGAGAAGGCAAGGTACCTGCCATAGAAACAGGGTGGGGGAGGGGGAAGGGAATCAGGGGACATTGGTGGTGGGAAGTGGGCACTGGTGGAGGGATGGGTGATGGGTGCTGGATCACTGTATGACTGAAACCCAAGTATCAACATCTTTGTAATTGTATGTCTCCCGGTGGTATAATTGTCACTTGTCACTTGTCTTCCCATTGTTCACTGATTTACTCAAGCAGGCACCAGTAACAACTCCATTCATTGGGAATGAGACCCATTATTGGTGGCATAATTAAAAAATTAAAAAATAAAATAAAAATGGCTATCTTTATAAAGAAAAAATAATGACGGCAATGGAGCAGGAAAAGATGAGATTGATCCCAAAAGAAGGATCAAAGGTGTTCCGAGGGTATGAATAGTGGACATAAGCTAATGATATCCATGGTACTGATGTTTTATCTATCCCTTCTGTAGTCACACATTTCTTTATGGAAATATAGCTACATTTGAAACCGTAATTCTCTTTTTCACCTTTAGATCCGATGAGTCCCCAACTTACTCTATTAATAGAACCAGAAGACTACTTTATTAGCCACAAACACTTGGAGGACTTCAAGATTACTATAAGAGCTAGGTAAGAGATTTATTTGCTCATTCATTTTGTCCCCCAAATGCAAACAGATTCCATTTCAAGGGTAAAATAGGATTGAATGTGAGGGTGTGGCTAATGTTCTATGCTGAGAAAGACTCAGAGTCAGTGAGAAAAATACTGTAGATGAAAATAATGGCCATATTTGGGATTACTGGTTCTATTTTTTCTTTTCCTATTTAATTACTCTTCTTATCTTTTTCTTTCTTGGATTATACTGATTTTTGTAAGCTTATATGATTGGTAGTTAATACCAGTTTTTACCCTAGTCTTCTAATATTTCACTTAAGACTGCACATTTTCTCCTAAATATCTCTTAAGTACAGTTAACAAATAGGTCAAACTATAATATTATTTTTACTTTTAGTTTTAATTTTATTTGTTATTTTATCTGTAGCAAATTTAGTTGTAAATTTTAAAATTTCAGGGATTAAAAGTATATATTGAATGATTTCTAACAATTTTCCAAAGAATGTATATTCATAGGTATGTAAAAAGCAAAAGGAAAAAAAAATAAACTAGCTTGCTGTTTTATATTTTAATAGAGAAAATTTATGGGAAACATGAATTTTCCATTGAATCTAAAGGTAAATAGAGGACTGACTTATAAACAGCCTGCCTCTGATACATGTGGGGCAAATGTGATGTTCCCTTAATAAAAGATTCCATAGAGAACATCCTAGTTGTCACATCATGCTACAGTGATAAATGAAGTATGGACACAGTCACATGGATCTGTTCTCCACCACATTATTATGGTCTTGAACCTCATGGGAAGATGAGTAAGCTCTTTGCACCCCACTGGGATTCAAATTCCTTGTTTGTCAAAAGAAACACAAGTTTGTACTTAATAATATAGTAGCAGGGTGAGAGGGCTTGGACACCTCTGTGGTGTAGAGTTGAAGTAAACTGTGTTTATTTAAACCTTTAGAGCAAAAGCTACTCTAAACTTAGTACTAACCTACAATCATTAAACTTTTAAGTGTGCCTGATCAGGAGTGGGCTGGGGTAGAAGGAAATCTGGAAACATTGGTGGAAGGATGCTGACACTGGTGGTGAACTGTGCTTGAAGCATTCTATTTCTATTCTATTCTAGTCTATTCTATTCTAGTCTAGTCTAGTCTAGTCTAGTCTAGTCTACTCTAGTCTAGTCTAGTCTAGTCTAGTCTATTCTATTCTATTCTGTTCTGTTCTGTTCTGTTCTGTTCTGTTCTGTTCTGTTCTGTTCTGTTCTGTTCTGTTCTGTTCTGTTCTGTTCTGTTCTGTTCTGTTCTATTCTATTCTATTCTATTCTATTCTATTCTATTCTATTCTATTCTATTCTATTCTATTCTATTCTATTCTATTCACAAAAAATGTTATAAATCACAGTGACTCAAAGTGTAAGGAAAAGAAGAGAGAAAGAGTAAGAGATAAAAGACCTGCCATAGAGGCAGGCTAGGGGAGGGAGGGAATCGGGGACATTGGTGGTGGGAAATGGGCACTAGTGGAGGAACAGGTGCTGGAACACTGTATGACCGAAACCCAAATATGAACATCTTTGTAATTGTATATCTCACAGTGGTATAATAAAATATTTTTAAAAAAATAAATAAATCACAGTGACTAAATTAACAACAACATAAAGCTTTCTTTAAATCCCAGTTTAAAAAATTTACCTTAGCTCAGCACCTGTGGCCTCTATGAATGAAATGCATTAGTGGGTATAAACACTCTTTTCAGAGCAAAAAGCAAATTTTATGTGATTATATTTTATTTAATTGCGATAATTGTTTTATTTTAAAAGGAGTTAACTGTATTTGTTTTCACCAGATATTTATCTAATGAGAATATTCCTGAGGCTGATGTATTTGTCTTTTTTGAAATAAAAGAAAATTTAGAGGATAATGGAAAAGAAGTGATGCTTGCAGGAACACAAACAACAAAGGTAAGAAGGGCTTCAAGAACCTGTACAGAAATGGAAAAATTGAAAGCATTTCACTAGAGTATATACAATATGTAAGCTTTACCCCTAAGAGTTTATAAAACTAAACTTAATAATGCTTTGGGCTTTGGAAATTTTCACAAATTGTTTAGATTTAAAACTCACTGAAAGTTGAGTTTTTAACGTTGCATTCTAAAGCAATTTAAAATATGTGTGGACATAATAGCTTATATTTTATATTAAGTTTTATCAGATACACAGTTATCCTGAATTGCAGTTTTAAATTCTGAACTGGATGAAACTTGATTTTATATCAGATTTTTAGTTCCCCAAAAGCTTTGTCTTCATTAGCCTACAATATAACCTGAACCTTAGGGCTTACAGGGAATGTCCTAAATATTAAGCACTAAAGTGCCTCATAGATTGTGCTTTCAATTTGTGTTGTTTTTACCTATTACTAAATATCATTTTACTGGCGCCCGCTCGAGCAAATCGATGAATAACGGGATTCAAGTGATCAAGTGACTAAATATCATTATCTACTGAAACTTTTTCAAACTGATGAAAATAAAATTTGTTGTTTCCGCGCTATGAGTTTTTCTGTAATATGACGTCTACCCTTTTGCTCTCCTTTTGAAACAGCTTATTGACGGAGTTGCAAAAATCAATTTTAATACTTCAAATGCAATTAAATCATCAAATAAAAACATAGAAGAATTAAATAACAAATACCTTAATATTTTTGTGAACATACGAGAAAGTGAGTTTCTACAGTAATGTGGACATTATTCCTTTCAGTTTATCTTTCTATTCTTTTCCACTTTCCCTTCTCTTTGGTGCTTTTGTTGCAGTGACTGATATTTGGATATGGTTCTCACCAAGAATTACACTCTGTAGTTCACACATTTAGCCTTGGTTTTCACATTGCACACTTAATTGTTCACATTATGGTTGTCTACTCCACAGAGGTTATCTTAAAGATCTTTCTTATTTGAAACTTTGGATATCAATTGGTAACTTATATTGAGTTGGGAAAATATAGCTGCTCTTCCAAAGTATGGTATGTGAGCTCCATGTAGATGGGAATGCTCATGAAAGGCATCACTATATACTGTGACTCCCAATCATACATGCAAAGGATATCACTTTGTATTATCAGAAAGAGCAGATAATGCTGATACCTGTAATTTTTACTTGCAATAAACTGAGGGTAAAATTATCCACATTATGAAAGTATCACTGAAACATTTGGATTTTTTTACATATTATTAAAAAGTAATTCATGTCTTCTATGGTACCACCCATTATATCAATTATACCTTTGAAATGAATATCAGATAGAAGTGTCTCTTCCAACAGAATTATCAACATTGGAGGAAATGAAGATCTTTTCATTACTTGAAGAAAAGTGTGATAAATGATCTGACAAATTGTTTAGATTAAGAAAATATAGCTGAAACTGATGAATGAAAATCTTACCAGCGTCTTTACAATCACTCTTTGTTGATTCATGTAGAGGTCAGAATCTTCCAAGATGATTAGAGAAGTCACCCAGATTTAGGCTATGATTTTGTATTAAAGTCCAGGGAATGAATAAATAACTGGTACTTATCAGTACTTAAATAAGGAGAGGGACAGAGCAGATACCCAGACAGCTGTTTATGCTCCATTGTATTTACCGGTTTCTCTGAGTTATGCCTATCCTTCTAGCAGGTAATTTCTTCCATGAAAACAAAGGAACTGATGTCAAGTACGTCCTCTTCCCCTACACACTGGACTTGGTTGCCACCCCTCTTTTCCTGAAGCCTGGAATTCCATTTTCCATCAAGGTGGGATGACTAGAAAATTAAATACAGTGCACTTCTAGTCTAAGGTAGAATAAAGGCATAGATTTCTGAGATACCTTGCTCTGGTGGGACCTTCAGTAAAGAGAATAGACTAAGACCATGGAAAATGGATTAAGGCAAATGAGAAATTGGTCAAGGAACTCATAAGAGCTCTAAGGAAAAGTTATAGACTCAATCTAGTTATAGCAATGATTCAGCCCAACACTTAGCAAGAATTTATTAAGTAATTCTGTAATTAAACCTTGAAGTGAATGTATGTTGGCCAAGAGGTGAGAGAGAGAGAGAGAGAAAGAGAGAGAGAAAGTGCCAGACATAAAAGTGGAGGGATGGGCAGGAGGGAAACTGGAGATATTGTTGGTGTGAAATGTATGGGTAAAGGGTAAAGGGATGGGTATTGGAACATTGTATGACTGAAACCCAATCATGAACAACTTTGTAACTATATATCTCACTGTGATTCAATTTTAAAAAATTTTAATATAATTGTATTTTTTCAAAAGCTTAAAAGAAAACTCAAGTAGAACTGCATTTGATCACTGAGCTAAATTCTATCAAGTTTGTGCTTGGGAGTGAAAGACAGAATTATTTTAGGGTTTTATAATTTTAAAAATGTCCATGTTAACAATTATTTAGCTGATTGTACAGTTACAGATAACAGTGCTAATTAATTACTTAAATGGATGTGGTCCAACAGGTACAAGTGAAGAATGTATCAAATGACCATTTGATAGGAGGAATTACTATAACCTTAAAAGCAAAAACAGCTCTTAAAACTAGAAAGACAGACCTGGATATAAGACAAACTAAAACAAATTCTGATGGAGTAGCCTCATTTGTCATTAATGTTCCCTCTGATGTGACAAAACTGGAGTTTCATGTAAGCAGATTCTCATGTGTTGAATTTCATAAGTGTTTCAGTTTGTGTGGTAACTTGATCACTTGATCACTTGATCACTTGAATCCCGTTATTCATCGATTTGCTCACGCTGGCGCCAGTAACATTTCCATTGGACCCTATCACGTGCCAATGTAGCCCAATGGCATCTTGTGTGTGGTAACTAGTGTGCAAGAAACATTGGAGATGTTTTGTACATATAAGTCTAATGAACTCAGAAAATTTTGACTTGCTGTCATAGGAAATATGACTAAATTTACTCATTGTTCCATGACTCTATCGATTTTATATTTAGGAGCTAATTTTTGTTTGCTATGCTAAGCACTTGATGTTCACATTCATCATATTATTTTAATCAGTAACCTTTCTGTCATCAGTAATGATGTCATCACTTAGTGTAGCTTTATATAGTGCTAAAGCCATGAGCTACTAATTTGCCTTTTGATAAGATATTGTGAATCCAAATTTATATACAGCGCATGGGTGTTGGATGCATTCATAGCTACCTATCATTTAAGCCTAGTACTAACTAAAGACAGAAAACATTGAGGATTTCTAACATCGCATACCCTGGTCATTATTGATTGATAGTTCATTTTCAGCACTTGACATTTTTACCACTATCTTCTTTAGGTCAGAACGGATGACCCAGACCTTCCAGAAGAATATCAGGCCAGAAAGGACTATCAAGCAGTGGCATACTCATCAAATAGCCAAAGTTTCCTTTCTCTCAGCAGGCCAGACAGTTACAAGAGTTTGCTTGTTGGAGAACATCTGAGTGTAACTGTCACTTCTAAAAGCCCTTATCTTGACAAGATCACACACTACAATTACCTGGTTAGTAATTACATCCACTCCTTTAATTATGCAAATCATCCTTGAAATAATTCCTCACCTGAGACAAAACAACTCTAAAAGTGATGTCCAGTGAGTGAATAGATACACTTGCACAGTCCTTTACAATCTAAAAGTCACATTCAGAGTTGATTTACAGAACTGAGCTTACCAGGGGCAGAAGGGGGACATGAAAAGGTGATGAGTGGACCTTGGAACATTGGCGACAAGAAGCAGAGCCTATAATGCTGGAATGTTGTTTGCATGAAACTCCATCATTAGCACATTATAAATCATGTGCCTCAAAAAAGTTGAAAAGAAATAAAATAGTACATTTACAGACATCTTGAATAAGACCCTCATAGCAGCTCTTGGGACCCAATAAGAAAGTGAAGCGAAGTGGAGAGGGTCAGTGATCTGCTGCAGTCACAAGTACTCAGAGATAGGTTGAGATTTTACTTTAGGTCTTTTGACTCCTAAAGTGATACCAAGGGTTTGATGAAAACGCCTTCATTCTGTCCTCAGACTAGTCATGGATGATAAAGTCCAGTATAAAGAATTAGATTGCAAGATCTTGCCAACATCCCGTTAGAATAATCCTTATTTACAATAGGAAGAATTTAATCATGTAGTCAAAGGTGGCTATATTGATTCCTGGCATTGTTCATAGATTGTTTGAAACACAAACTAGATGGGCCAAGGGATGGCTTGTTCATAGAGCACCTGCCTTGTAGGCATGAGTTTGAGGATCCCATCTACAGTACAGTTCAATTATGGCGTGATCCTGGCAGTACTATTGTTTGGAATCCCTGGCACACTAATAAGATGTTCACATACATATCCAGTGCAATACGCCCTAGTGAGTGTAAACACTAATACTTAGGTGTCACTAGCTAGAAACACAATCGAGTGAGGCTAGCTCTGGTATCACAGTACTATTATAGGAATGAAAGTTAAACAGTACTTCACTATCACTATCACTATCTTCCCATTCATCATCGATTTGCTCGAGCGAGCACCAGTAACATCTCCATATGTCCGGTCTCATGCTAGTAGAGCCCAAGGGCATCTGCTCACTCCAGGAACACAAAGAGCCTCAAACCATTATATTAGGTCATGGGAATGACCTAATATAATTGTTACTGGTATTTGGCATATCAAATACGACACGGGCAGTGTGCCAGGCTTGCCATGCGGGTGGCATACTCTTGTAGTCTCCAAACAGTACTTACCTTTGCAAGGCAAAAAATATGATTTATTGAAAAAAATCTAGACTTTGAATCAGCATGCTTAGAGTTCATTTCCAGTAGACTTCCTTGTTCAGGAAAAGCCTTTGAAGGCAAACAATCTAAATGTCTTCCTTCCTTGTTGTGATAGGAAACATCTAAACTAGTTTCTGATATAGTCAATAACCTTGATGATATTGAGAGAGGCACCTTTGAACAAAATCATTGTTACATTAATGACTCATTGTATCTATGAGTCTCAATTCCTGAAACAGGGTTTAATAAAACTATAATATAATTACAACGAATATGTTCATATGTCTGACAAATGCAAAGGAGATGTTCAGTGGACACTAATTCTCTTCCTCTTTATCATCAGTTCAGTTTTCAACCCTCTTTGATGCTTGTTTGTTGCTATGCACTTTTTTAGATGACATCTAAGGGGAAAATTGTATATTTTGGTAAAGAGAAGAAACTCCCAGGTTCATCTTCCCAACTTTTGAAGCTTACCCTGACACAGCACATGGCTCCTACAGCCTGTCTCCTCGTCTATTACTTTGTCACAGGAGATCAGGTGACAGAATTAGTGTCTGATTCAGTCTGCCTCAAGATAGAAGGAAAATGTGGCAATCAGCTCCAAGTAAGCTACAAATACTCTTACCAGCCTGGATTTATTCAGTTTAAGCTGACATTAAGACTGCTTAATCTGAATCTAAGGTTATTTCTACCTCAATTTATTTCAGATTCATCTGTCTCCAAATAAAGAGACCCATTCTCCAGACCAAGGTATTTCTCTTACCATGGAAACTCAGTCCAAATCATGGGTAGCTTTATCATCAGTGGACATTGCTTCACGTCACTTTGAAGAAAGAAACAAAAATCCCATGGAAAGAGTTAAGTAAAGTCAGTGATTATGGATACTGGCATGACATGGGTTCAAGTAACCACCATGATTCTCTCAAGGTTCTGTGGGCTCCTCATGGGAGAAACACAAAAGAAAAAAGATGTGATTACACCAATGTCTGTCTTCTCAACTAGATTTAAAGGTAGTGATAGGAACAGCCAGCATTTACTAAACACTTATTCAATTAGTATAGTTCTAAACTGTTTTGCATTTATATTCTTTTGTTTGCTTGGGAACGACACAGAGTAGTGCTCAAGATGGCGCCCAGCTTGGTGTTTGAGAGTTCTCCAGGCAGTGCTTAGAGAATAACTTAGTGCTGGGGTGAGCCCAGGGATTCCTGAGTTCGTGCAGCCCAGGCCTTTGAACTATCCCCTAGCTGACATCTGATTAAAGATTCACAACAATCCTATGAGATGGATATCAACACTAAAATCTTTTTAAATGTTATGAATACAAGTGAAGTTGTTAAAGAAAAGTGAAATAGAAATATTGGTGACAGCAATTCCCAGCAAGGGTAGAATTAAGTGAACTCATTCAGTTGAGTTCCCTCTTTTCTTGTGTACCTATCATCTATAGACCGCCATCAAGTAGATATAGATATATATATTTCTAGCTCATTTATTCTCTAATTTATTTTGTATTATATTTACATGATTTATTTGGGAAAACAAATAAAAACACAGCTTGTTCTTAGGGAATACACAACATGGAATTTATTGCACATTCAGAAACCAACCCTCAAAAGTAACCCATTTCAAACCATCTTCCTTTCACTTATTATCACTTATTTATTTATTTATGTCTTATTGATATGCCAAATACCAGTAACAATTTTAGACCTCATTCCCATGACCTGATGGAATGGTTTGAGGCTCTTTGTGTTCCTGGAGCAAGTAGGTGCCCTTGGGCTCTACTTGCATGAGACAGGACATATGGAGATGTTACTGGTGCCCGCTCGAGCAAATCGATGATTAACGGGAAGACAGTGATACAGTGACAGTGATTACTAAGACATTTGTTAGAATAAGTTCTTATATCATTGGCCCAGAAAGAAAATACTTCTTACACTCATGCATAACATTTGAACTCTTGCATATCGCAAGGAGAGTGATTACTGGACATCCTGGGGTTCTGATAGATTGAGTATATTAAATAAGTGGGACTGTGACGAAAGGGCAGCAGAAAATAGAGCCATGGTGGTAGACAACTTAGAAGAAAAATGGAAGTCACTGCAGCTTGGACTAGTCATTCCCCTTCTCTGGAGCCACCAGTCATGGGCCTTCTCCTACCAACAAAACAACCCATCATCCATTTCATGTGTCAATCATGGTCACTAACTTTTTCTTTTAAGTCATTTTTGTTATAAAAATAAGGAACCATTGAACATCTCCCATCCCGTTTTCTTCTCTCCTGGGGAGTGTTTATAGGGTCTCTCCATGAAAAACATGCTGTCATCAGAGGGATGGGGGAGAGATGGTGATTTCAGTTTTCTTTTAAAAAAATAGATTAATGCCCCATGTAAGATATAACAACTTTCAAAAAATTGTCTTTTATTGACATATTTTTGATAATTGCGTATGCAATTTTGGATTAATGAGGATAAAAGTAAAATAAGGTGATTCTATTCACTGAGCCTGCTCCACCAACCTACTTGAATCAATGTTCTCTTTTTATCAGGAAACTGGAAATCACAAGACTATAATGGGTTGAGGACTTATAACCTCTGTTTTGCTTTAGACAGTTTCTTTTGTTTCTTATGGTAGCTGCCCCACACTGCCTCACCTGTAACAACAGCACCGAAATTGTGGTGGTGGGTATTGTGAATCATATATTTATAGAGGGATGGGGCTATATTTGCAAAATTTTATACTATTATAAGCCTAGAGGAAATCAATATAATTTAATATTCTTTTTTAAAAAACCACAGGATCTCATCTCTGTCAGAAATTAGAGACTAGGAGTGGAGGAGGACGGTGAGGAGTATAGTTTATTCATTCATTTGTGGACACTGATTCAATGTAGATTGCTTTAGAGACTATAAATTGTTCTCTAAAATCTTTTCTATCATTCATATTCTTAAGTTCTCAAGTGAATTTAAATAGAAATTATCTATAAACTGAAGAGGTAAAAATAGGGAATGGAAAAGATTTGGGAAAACTGGAGAAGTTAATTTTAACATTTAGTATGTTAGCAACTAGCATACAATCCAAGTCATCTCCATAATGGTCACTAACTGTTGTTTCTTGGGGGGTGTGGGGATGATTTCTTCTCTGAACAGATACTTCAGTCTTCATCCAAACATGGCCGTGACTGTGGAGCAGGGGGTGGCAGGAATAATGCTGAGGTGCTCTCCTCCACGGGACTCACTGTCCTTACCAACATGTACACAGATCACGCCCAACAAGACGGTAACTCATTCAGCTTTCTATTAACCTGAAGATTCTTTTTGTGTTCCCAGACAACACTGAAGAGACTCACAGCCCACTCCCAGTTACACTAATTACTGAGCAGAATGGTTTGATCCTAGCATCAAAGCATCATTCTGCTTTGATGCTAGGATCCGGTAATGCTGGTGGTATTTAAGGGTCAGCTGGATCATCTCAGGGAGTACTTGGGGGTTTGCAGGGGGACACTTTCTGGGATGTGGCCCAGTGGCCCTGTGGGATGCTATAGGATACGCATTGCTGGGTATTGGGTTTGAATTCGGGCCTTGCTTATGCAAGGCATACTCTGCTGATGCCTAAGCAATCTCTGAGCCCCTAATCTGATCATTATTTCAAAGAACTACATTAATTTTCCTGATTCTAGAATCATTATCCCTCCAAAAACTGATTTGAGCACAATATTCTTTCATTAAATTTTTATTGTAGTAGAACTTATTTTTAACTATTTTTTAATTCTCATAAGCAAAAATTAATACTCAGGGGCCAAGAAGATAGTTCAAAAACCTTGTCATATGTACTTGTTATGTGTGACACAGATTTAAAAATAGAGTTTGCTTGGATCCCTACAAGGATGTATCAGCCTGGTGGTACTAAGGCGAGTCAGCTAGTTCTGGGTGATCAAACTTTGGGCCTTGTACAGCCAAATCATACCCTCTAACCCTTTGGACATTCTCTCCTGTCCCAAATCTCTGACCATTTTGAGTGCCTATTCAATTTTACTGAAGTATTTATCCTAAGTGATGATATGATTTTTTAACAGGTGGATCTTTTACAAAAATCTTCAGATCAAAAAGACAATTGGAAAAGGAAATAGAAAAAACAGGTACTCAGCAATTCATTTTCTTTTCCTAGGTTCTGATGTATTAGCCCAGTATCTGTGACATTTTCTCTTTCTAGCCAGTTGATGTAGAGCAGGTGGAAAATATTTGTGGACTCTGTATTTTTACTTTCCATGTCTCAAGCATCCTAGGGAAATAAACCCAAACTTATTTCCACAGTCTTGATGTAAAGGAAATAAGTTTCTCACAACGGACAGTCATGTGCATTGTCTGTAGTTATAATGGAATCTGTTTGTAATCAACAATTAGAGGGTGCTATACCAAAGCATAGGGCTTTTTGGAGAATGTCATCTTTTAATATGACAGTAATAATAAAATGATAGTAATAATACAACAATAGCTATATAACAAGCATTGTGAAAATCTCATCAGCCTCATAATTTTCTCTTTGAATCCTCACATTAATTACATTCTTAGCTACTTTTATTACCCCTATTTTCCAAATGAAGACTTCTAACACAGAGATAAATAAATTATAATTAAATGACATGCAATGAATCAACATACCCAGTGAAATCAACTAGTGAATGGTGCAGAAGCTGTGCCCATGGATTAAGTCCAAGACTAGTCCAACTGAGCCCTATTTTTCTTTGGCATATTATTACTATGTACCTATACAGACTACTTTGAAAGGTGTATAATACAGCACTATATCTGCTCCATTGCCTTTCTGGAAGATGTGATAGATCCATCAGGACATCAGAGGGCAATCTCTTGGTCTTATATTGGTGAAGGACAATCGATTTGCTCGAGCGGGCACCAGTAATATTTCCATTTGACCCTATCACGTGCCAATGTAGCCCAATGGCATCTGGTTGCTTCAGGAATACAGAGAGCCTCAAACTGTTCATTCAGGATCTTGAAGAAGAAGTCTGACCATCTTGTAGGTGGGCGGCCACGTAATCTTTTGACATCCCATGGGATCCAGTCGGTAATGCCTCTAGTCCAGCGGTCGTCTCCAAATCGCATTACATGTCCAGCCCATCTGATTTTAGATGCCTTGGCAAACGAGATAGCATCCGTGACTCTGGAACGTCCATGGAGGTTGGAGCTCTGGATTTCTTCTTTCACTTGAGTGAGGCATGATATTCCAAGCATAGCTCTTTCAATTCCTCTTTGGGAGACCCGAATAGCATTCTCATCCTGCTTTCGTAGGGCCCAGATCTCTGAGGCATATGTTAATGCAGGGAGAATGGTGGAGTTAAAGAGATGTGCCCAGAGCCAGAGGTTCTTTGTCTTTTTAGCTGTTTCTTTGATGCCTTTGAAGGCATTCCATGCCGCTCTCTTCCTCCTGCGCAGCTCAGGTTTTAGGTCGTTCATCATGTTGACTTCTCGACCTAGGTACACATAACAGCTGCATTCAGAGATGTCTGTTCCATTGAGAGTGAATGGGGCCTCTGGAACTAGTTCATTTTTCATGAACATAGTTTTGCTGAGATTCAGCTGTAGACCTATCTACACATTCTCGGCCAAAGTCAGCCAGCATTTGTGCCGCTTGGCTAATGGTTGGTGTTATTAGAATGATGTCATCAGCGAAGCAGAGGTGGTTTAGTTGCTGACCATCTATCTTCACTCCCATTCCTTCCCATTATAATTGTTGCATGATGTTCTCAAGGGTGGCGCTGAAGAGTTTTGGTGAAATGGTATCACCCCTGACGAACCCCTCTTTTGACATTGATGATCACTTCTTTGTAGAATGGTGAGATCCTGGTGGTGAAGCCATAATAGAGCTCACGAAGGATCTTGATGTATTGGGTTCGAATGCCCTGTTTGCCTAGGGTTTCGATGACCGCTTCAGTCTCCACAGAATCAAAGGCTTTCTTTAAATCACTGAACGTGAGTCAGAGTGGCATCCTGAACTCCCTACAAACTTCAATGAGCTTGGTTACCGTGTGGATATGGTCAGTTGTGCTGAATCCTTTTCAGAAGCCAGCTTACTCACGTGGTTGCCCTTCATCTAATTTCTGCTGATCCTGTTCAGGATGACTCGAGTGAACAGCTTGTAGATGACAGACAACAGGCAGATGGGGCGATAGTTGCCAATGTCTTGGATTTTAGGAACAATACTAAAAAAGTTCTTTACTCAGTGAGTTACTGTGTGTTTTATAATGATGATGATGATGATGATGATGATGATGACGATTACACTATTGATATGATCTTTCCCTCACAATTCCAGAAAGTTCTGCCAAGAATAGTATCATTAAAAAGGTATCACATAAGAACAAAAATTGTGTTCCTTATAATTGGCTTGCTGAGTGTTGGCTTCTATTTTTATCTCTATGACCTTTGTGCACCATATTACTTAACCTCTCTGCACCTCAGTTTTTCTGCAAAGTGGAAATAATTTATCTCTTCTTTGTGGAATTAGAAGACTTAAATGAGATTGTGCAGTAGAGCGCTTACCTCAGGAACAACAACAGAACATAATGTTTTGTTCTTTTTTAAGCCTCTTCCCAAAGCCACACTCTGACTTTAGCTAGACATAATTATAATCACTTGTATCAGTTGTCTTCCTGTTGTTCATCAATTTGCTCCAGCAGGCACTAGTAACATCTCCATTCATCCCTGCCACATGCTAGTGTAGCCCAAGGACATCTGCTCACTACAGGAACACAAAGAGCCTCAAACCATTTATTCAGGTCATGGAAATGAGGTCTATTATTGTTACTGTTTTTGGCTTATTGAATATGACACAGGTAGCTTGAATATGACACGGGTAGCTTGCCAGGCTCTACCGTGTGGGTGAAACACTCTCCCTGTGCTCGGCTGATCATGAGGCATCTGGGAGGGAGGGTGGGTTCTGGTCCTGGCCTGCCATCCCAATAGATCCTCAGAAGAAGCCAGAGGGACTCCCACACCATGATGGCAGAAGCCTATTTCAAGCCCAGGTATGCTTGAACTAGAGACACAAATACACGGGGCAGAGCTGCCACTAGCTCTCCCTTTGCATGCAGCCACAATGTGGCCACGCAGTTCATCAGTAAATGAATGAACTGAGAGCCTACCTACTACCAAGAGTATCCCACTCACGCAGGATTGTAATAAAATTATTTTTATTTATTTGGCTTTCGCCCATACCCAATGGTGCTCTGAGCTTACTCCTGGCTCTACACTCAGGGATCACTTCTGGAAAGCTTGGGGGGCATATAGAAATGCTAGGGATCATATCAGGTTGACTGCATGCCAGGCAAATGCCCTACCCTCTGTACTGCCTCTCCAGCTAGTGTAACCAACCTATGATAGTGAAGCATATTTTGAAAAACGATTCCATCCTTTTAACTCCAAATGATGGGGAGCATTGGAGCTGCCAAAGGTCGGATCTTTTGCTCTGTGATGCAGAGGCCTTTCATTTCATCATACTGCCTCTTGGCTCCAACCCTGACTCAGAAGGGCAACCTCAGTGAATGCTCTTTTTCTCTGTATAACCTCTCCGGCCAGGTACTGATTATAGCTTGACTGCCTCTGCTAAGAAGATTTAGAAACAGTCTTATCTCAGGCACTTGATCACTTGATCACTTTGATCACTTGAATCCCGTTATTCATCGATTTGCTCGAGTGGGCACCAGTAACATTTCCATTGGACCTTATCACGTGCCAATGTAGCCCAATGGCATCTGGTTGATTCAGGAATATGAAGAGCCTCAAACCGTTCCTTCAGGGTCTTGACAAGGAAGTTGAACCATCTTGTAGGTGGGCGGCCACGTGATCTTTTGACATCCCATGGGATCCAGTCGGTAACGGTTCTAGTCCAGTGGTCATCTCCAAATCGCATTACATGTCCAGCCCATCTGATTTTCGATGCCTTGGCAAACGAGACAGAGTCCCTGATTCTGGAATAGCGATGGAGGTCAGAACTCCGGATTCCTTCTCTCACTTGAGTGAGGCGTTTCGATTCCTCTCTTGGGAGACCCAAATAGCATTCTCATCCTGCTTTCATAGGACCCAGGTCTCTGAGGCGTATGTTAATGCAGGGAGAATGGTGGAGTAAAAGAGATGTGCCCGGAGCCGGAGGTTCTTTGTCCTTTTAGCTATTTCTTTGATGCCTTTGAAGGCATTCCATGCCACTCTCTTCCTCCTGCGCAGCTCAGGTTTTAGGTTGTTCATCATGTTGACTTCTCGACCTAGGTACACATAACTGCTGCATTCAGAGATGTCTGCTCCATTGAGAGTGAATGGGGCCTCTGTAAATAGTTCATTTTTCATAAACATAGTTTTCTTTAGATTCAGCTGTAGACCTATCTTTCCACATTCTCGGTCAAAGTCAGCCAGCATTTGTGCCACTTGGCTAATGTTTGGTGTTATTAGAACGATGTCATCAGTGAAGTGGAGGTGGTTTAGTTGCCGACCATCTATCTTCACTCCCATTCCTTCCCATTCTAATTGTCACATGATGTTCTCGAGGGTGGCGCTGAAGAGTTTTGGTGAAAACTCAGGCAAAAAGTTCAAATTTAAAAAAATAAATTGGTCTGTCATTTACCAGAGAAAGAGTAAGACTTAAGTAGTGATAATGACTGTCTTCAAATATCCAACTGAGGGGCTGGAGGCGATAGCCCAGCGGGTAGGGCGTTTGCCTTGCACGGCGCGGCCTGTGCTGGCCTGGGTTCGATTCCCGGCATCCCATATGGTCCCCGAGCACCGCCAGGAGTAATTCCTGAGTGTAGAGCCAGGAGTAACCCCTGAGCATCGCCGGGTGTGACCCAAAAAGCAAAAAAAAAAAAAAAATATCCAACTGAGGAGACTGGAACTATAGCCTGGTGGATAGAGTATTTGCCTTGAATATGGCCAACCCAAGTTCAATCCCCAGATCCCATATGGTCCCTCAAGCACCATCAGGAGTAATTCATGAGTGTAGAGTCATGAGTAACCTCTGAGCATCTCTGGATATTACCCAAAAGAATATCAAATCTCTAACTATCACATAGGCAAAGGGATACACATGATAACCTCTAAATGTATGTATTTTAAACCACAATGTGTAAGAGAGGGAGAGAGAAACAGAGAGAAGAGATAAATAGCCTGTCATTGAGGTAGCCTGGTGGGGGAGGAATTGGGGACATTGGTAGCGTAAAATGGGTACCTGTGGAGGGATGGGTGTTGGAACACTGTATGACTGAAGACCAAACATGTACATCTTTGTAATTGTATATCTCATGGTGGTATAATAAAATATTAAAAAAACAAATATCCAACTATCTAACTGATGGGTATGGGACTTTCCTGCACAAAAAGAATAAACTCCAGGGTTATTAGTAATTTGAATTAAATTTTGATTCAGAAGCCAGGAAGAATTTTACAGCATTTGGAGCTCTGTGAAATAAAATAACTGCCTGAAGAGGGAGTAATTCCATCAAAAGAGCTATTCCAGCTAGCACTGGTCATCACCCACACAGAAGGGATGCCACAAAGCGGTGCCAGAAAGGAAACTGGAGCAAATGTCTAAGTCCAACCCTAGTCCTTTGAATCTTGACTAAGACTAATTGTATTTTCATCTTAGCATCCATGTTCAAGCACCCAGTGGTCCGGAAGTGCTGCTATGATGGAGCCTTTATAAGTGAGGAGAGCTGCGAGGAAAGAGTTGCCCGAATTAAGATCGGCCCCAAATGTTCACAAGCTTTTTCTACATGTTGTAATTTTGCAAATGAACTACGGAAGAAAAATAGTCTCACACATAAAATATTAGGAGGACATCGAGGTATGTATAAAAACTACTACAGCGTTACCTAGCAGAGGCTGTGCTGCCTAGGAAGAAGTATTCCTGATTTCGTTTAATACAAAAAGATGGAGTATAAGCTCTTGAAATCCCTTTTAAAAAGCAGAATGGCAGTAGCAGTAGGTAGTAGTCAGTAGACAGTAGTTTGCACACCACGAGTGCCATTTTACCACTAACTTACTATGTAGTGGCTTCAGGTCATATTTACCCTGTAATAGCTTATTATGTGAGAGATATATCTGACCAAATGATCTTTTATATGCATGCATGTGTTGTCATAGCATGCATATATGTTTTATATCATGTATGATATAAAATTTTGCATAAAAGGCAGTATAGTAGGCTTTAAGGAATTAAAATATTATTCTAGGTTCTGGAAAACTACCTGTGTCATGTTTGATATGCCAAATACCAGTAACAATTATAGACCTCATTCCCATGACCTGATGGGATGGTTTGAGGTTCTTTATGTTCCTGGAGCAAGCAGATGCCCTTAGGCTACTCTAGCATGTGACAGAATGTATGGAGATGTTACTGGTGCCCACTCAAGCAAATTGATGATCAACGGGAAGACAAGTGATACAAGTGATTCTAGGTTCTACAAAAAATCATATCCACCAAGATTATTAGAATCAGAAAGAATTCTAGTAGCATATATAAAGAAATAATCATTTGGTTTTACATAGTTTGAATGCAAACTAATAATGACTATAACGTATTCAAATTTTGGAACCTATTTTTTCTAATTTCCTCTAAATTTTGTTAAGGTAAAGAGTAACAAGAAAATTGGGATCATAGAGATAATTCAATGGGTGGGGCATTTGCCTTGCACATGGCCGACCTAGGTTCAATCCCCAGCATCCCATGTGGTCCCCTGAGCACTGCCAGGAGTAATTCCTGAGTGCAGAGTTCGGAGCATTGCTGGGTGTTACCCAAAAAGCTAAAAAGAAAACAAACTAAAAAAATTAATGCAATTCTAGTTAAAATTTGAAAGACTTAAAACTTTACGTGTAACTTTTAATCTTTTAAATGTGTCCAGTTTATATATGACATTGCATAAGTTTAAGGTATACAGCTGAATGAGTGAATTACGCATAGATTTCAAATGGTTGCCACAAAGTCTTGTTTACATAGTCTACAAAAATATTTTAAATATGTGTATATAGATATAGATATAGATATAGATATAGATATAGATATAGATATAGATATAGATATAGATATAGATATAGATATAGATATAGATATATCTTTGCCACATTTTTCACAAGCTCTAGGAAAGAATCCTTCCCTACCTTGTCAAATTCCTCGTTCTCCTTGGCTTGTTGATTATTGCAGTCTCTACCTTTGTCTTCACATGACTTTAATCTCTCGTTTCTGTGTCTTGTCCGAAGGACACATTATACCTGCACGTTATAAGGACACTCTGTAAGTATTTAAGGGCCCACCCTAGCATAGGTCAATCTCATTCCTCAACATTTAATTGTGTTTGCTAAGCTCTTATTGTCACATAAGAGTATACTCATTGGTACCAGGAACTAGGATTTTTAGCTGTATGTTTACACATAGTCTATTGAGGTAAAATATTCATATTTATATGTTCTAGAGTTCATTGTCACCTCATCATGTCCAAAACCAGAGTGCTGACATACCTCCTCCACAAACCATTGTACCTCCCTTCATCTTTTCAGTCTATTTATTGCCTTTCCACTCGAAAATCTATGTCCTTTGTCTGTGTTGAAGTATTTGTTGTTGTTGAACATTGTCTATTTTCATTATTTGTTATTTTTATATAGGTATGTATCAGTGAGATGATCTTGTATTTGTCTTTCTCATACTTACTTCTCTTAGCCAGACCACACCAGTTCCATACCAGTTGTTGAAAAAAATGTCATTTTAGTGGTTTTTTTAGTCATATTTCTTATATTCTATCCCTTGCATTTTGTTAATTCATTTATATATTGTTATTTAATCTTTTATTTAAAATGTACAGACAATACTGGTGAAGGGATAGGTATTGGATTACTGTATGATTCAAACCCAATAATGGGCAACTTTGTAACTGTTATTTCACAGTAATTTAATTAAAAAATGTTTTTTGTATGTATAACCATTTTCATTATAAAATAGTGTGGAAGAGTATGAAAAATAGAATAAACTATCCAACCCATTTTTATCTTCCTTGAAAGATATTTCCATTGCTTATAAAGTTAAAATTCTTGAAATTTTCTCTACCTATATAAATTTTCTGTCTGTTCATGAACTTATATCTTTATCTATTATGTTTTGTATTATGGTATATTGCCATTCTGAGACTTGCATTTTATACAAATTATATTTTAAATGTATAAATTAAGGATTTTATTTTTTATTTGCTATTACATAATTTAAATGTCTAACCAGATTTCTAAAAATTTTCATTGAAAATTCTGTATAACATATTAATCATTTATATGCCCTATTTATGATCTCTTTATATTTTTATGTTTGTATTTGAATGTTAGCTGCATTTTTCAGAGCACTTCCAATAAAAACCTTATCAGAAAACTGGTTATGGAAAGTGTATCATGTTCCCAAAAGGTATTGTAAGACTTTATCTTTCTTTGTCTCAGAAAATCTAAAAAATATTAAACTGATAATAACTGTTTCCTTACTCTTCTAATAGTTTCCTTGAAAACTAAAGATAGCACTAAAATTAGATCCAGATTAATTTAGTTGGTGGGTATATTATTTTTTCATGAATATTGGTATTAACTGAAAAATTAGTAATAATTATAGAATAATGCCTTTTCTCTTATAGTGAAATTTTTACCCAGCATATAAATTAGGGTATATATGGGTTTGGTACTTCTCCATAATTATTTCTGCCTTTCTAAACAATTTTATAACAAAGAATCTACCAATTATATCATCTCCCTTTAAGTATGTCTGTTTGTAATACTATTTATCTATAGGACAAGTAAAAGGAATAAAGTTATTCTCATAATAAACACACTTTGTAAAGCACTCATTATCTGTAAGTTTGAAAATTAACCTTTTTTGGTTGAGTAACACACTTGCCTGATGTCCAACAAAATGCTTATATTCCCTGACTCTGGTCTTAAGCATTTTCTTCTCTGATTCTCCAGGCCCGTATCTGACTATATTAAAAGCCAAGCCCAGGGGAGCTAAGAAGATAGCTCAAAGGCTAGAGCGCATATTTTGCATAAGAAAGCTCCAACTGAATGCCCTTTTTATGTGGTTCTCTGAGCAGAACTGAGCTATACATTGAACACCAGAACCACTAGTAGACCCTGAAAGCTGATATTGTGGCACAGAAACATACTGTCCAAGCCCAAATAGATTCTTAGTGTTCTACTCCATAAAGTCTATATCTATGATGATGCTCTCCTCCAAGGTCCCTGCCAGAATTCTTTTTTTTTATTTTTTTTTATTTTTTTATTATACCACCGTGAAACATACAATTACAAAGGTGTTCATAATTGGTTCTTGGTAATACAGTATTCCAGCACCCATCCCTCCACCAGTGCCCCATTTTCACCACCAATGTACCCCTCCCCCTCCCGTCCCCCAGGCCGCCTTAATAGCAGGTACCCCAGTTTCCTCTCTTTCTCTCTCTCTCTCTCTCTGTCTCTGCATCTCTCTCCCTCTTATTTTACACATTGTGGCTAGCCCTGCAGATATTTAGAGTTTATCACTTAAGTCTCTTTGTGTATATTCAGTGGTGAGTTTTAATCTGCCATTACCATTTCCCATATTTATTAAAACACTGGTATCTATTTATATCCTATTAATGAATGCAGTCATTCTATATCCGTCCTTTTCCTTCTGACTAATTTCACCTAGCATGATAGACTCCATGTCCATCCATTTGCAGGTAAATTTCATAATTTCATCCTTTCTGACAGCCGCATAGTATTCCATAGTGTAGATGAACCACAGTTTCTTTAGCCAGTCCTCTGTTCTCGGGCATTTAGGTTGTTTCCAGATTCTAGCTATAGTGAATAGCGCAGAGATGAATAAAGAAGTACAGATAGTGTTTCTGCTATGTGTTTTTCGGTCTCAAGGGTATATTCCCAGGCGTGCTATTGCTGGATCAAATGGGACCTCAATATCTAGCTTTCGGAGGAATGCCCATATTGTTTTCCAAAAGGGCTGGACCAGTCGGCACTCCCACCAACAGTGGATCAGAGTCCCTTTTTCCCCCACATCCACGCCAGCACCGGTTGTTCTTGCTGTTTTGGATGTGTGCCAGTCTCTGTGGTGTGAGATGGTACCTCATTGTTGTTTTGATTTGCATCTCCCTGATGATTAAAGATGAAGAGCACTTTTTCATATGCCTTTTGGCCATTCGAATTTCTTCTTTTTTGGACGCTTCTGTTCATTTCTTCTCCCCATTTTTGATGGGGTTGGCTGTTTTCTTCTTGTGGAGTGCTACCAGTGCCTGATATATCCTGGATAGTAACCCCTTGTCAGATGGGTATTGGGTGAATATCTTTTCCCACTCTGTGGATTGTCTTTGTATCTTGGTCACCGTTTCTTTTAAGGTGCAGAAGCTTTTCAATTTTATATAATCCCATTTGTTTATCATTGCTTCCATTTGCTTGGTCAGTGGTGTGTCGTCTTTTTTTTTTAATTTTTTATTATACCACAGTGAAACATACAATTACAAAGGTGATCATAATTGGTTCTTGGTAATACAGTATACCAGCACCCATCCCTCCACCAGTGTACCATTTCCACCACCAATGTACCCCACCCCCTCCTGCCCACCCCCATGCTGCCTTAATAGCAGGTACCCCAGTTTCCTCTCTTTCTCTCTCTGTCTCTCTCTCTGTCTCTGCATCTCTCTGCCTCTTATTTTACACATTGTGGCTAGCCCTGCAGGTATTTAGAGTTTATCACTTAAGTCTCTTTGTGTATATTCAATGGTGAGTCTTAATCTGCCATTACCATTTCCCACATTTAGTAAAACACTGGTATCTATTTATGTCGTATTAATGAATGCAGTCATTCTATATCTGTCCTTTTCCTTCTGACTAATTTCACTCAGCATGATAGTCTCCATGTCCCTCCATTTGCAGGTAAATTTCATAATGTCATCTTTTCTGACAGCCGCATAGTATTCCATAGTGTAGATGAACCACAGTTTCTTTAGCCAGTCCTCTGTTCTCGGGCATTTAGGTTGTTTCCAGATTCTAGCTATAGTGAATAGCGCAGAGATGAATAAAGAAGTACAGATAGTGTTTCTGCTATGTGTTTTTTGGTCTCTTGGGTATATTCCCAGGAGTGCTATTGCTGGATCAAATGGGAGCTCAATATCTAGTTTTCGGAGGAATGCCCATATTGTTTTCCAAAAGGGCTGGACCAATCGGCACTCCCACCAACAGTGGATCAGAGTCCCTTTTTCCCCACATCCACGCCAGCACTGGTTGTTCTTGCTGTTTTGGATGTGTGCCAGTCTCTGTGGTGTGAGATGGTACCTCATTGTTGTTTTGATTTGCATCTCCCTGATGATTAAAGATGAAGAGCACTTTTTCATATGCCTTTTGGCCATTCGAATTTCTTCTTTTTGGGCGCTTCTGTTCATTTCTTCTCCCCCATTTTTTGATGGGGTTGGCTGTTTTCTTCTTGTGGAGTGCTACCAGTGCCTGATATATCCTGGATATTAACCCCTTGTCAGATGGGTATTGGGTGAATATCCTTTCCCACTCTGTGGATTGTCTTTGTATCTTGGTCACCGTTTCTTTTGAGGTGCAGAAGCTTTTTAGTTTTATATAATCCCATTTGTTTATCTTTGCTTCCATTTGCTTGGTCAGTGGTGTGTCATCTTTAAAGATACTTTTCGTTTCGATGTCGTAGAGCGTTTCTCCTATGTTTTCTTCGATGTACCTTATAGATTCATGTCTGATGTTGAGATCTAGAATCCATTTTGATCTGACTTTTGTGCATGGCATTAGAAGGAGGTCTAAGTTCATTTTTTTACATGTAGCTGCCCAGTTTTCCCAGCACCATTTGTTGAAGAGGCTTTCTTTTGCTCCACTTAATATTTTTTGCTCCTTTTCGTTTCGATGTCGTAGAGCATTTCTCCTATGTTTTCTTCGATGTACCTTATAGATTCATGTCTGATATCGAGATCTAGAATCCATTTTGATCTGACTTTTGTGCATGGCGTTAGAAGGGGGTCTAAGTTCATTTTTTACACGTGGCTGCCCAGTTTTCCCAGCACCATTTGTTGAAGAGGCTTTCTTTGCTCCACTTAATATTTTTTGCTCCTTTATCGAAGATTAAGTGGTTGTATATTTGTGAGTGCGTTTCAGGATACTCAGTTCTATTCCATAGGTCTACGGGTCTGTCTGTATACCAATACCACACTGTCTTAATTACAACTGCTCTGTAGTAGAGCTTGAGGTTGGGGGAAAGTGACACCTCCCATCTTCTTTTTCCCAAGGATTGCTTTAGCTATTCGTGGGGTTTTATTATTCCATACAAATTTCAGGAGTGTTTGTTCAACTTCTTTGAAGAACATCATGGGTATCTTTATAGGGACCGCATTGAATCTGTATAAAGCTCTAGGCAGTATTACCATTTTGATAATGTTAATCCCTCCAATCCATGAGCAGGGAATGTGTCTCCATTTCCTCAGGTCTTCTTTTATTTCCTGAAGTAACGTTTTGTAGTTTTCTTTGTAGAGATCCTTTACATTCTTTGTCAAACTGATTCCTAGGTATTTGATTTTCTGTGGTGCAATTGTGAATGGGATAGTTTCTTTAATGTCCCTTTCTTCTCTTTTGCTGTTTGCATATAGGAAGGCCATTGACTTTTTGGGTATTGATTTTGTACCCTGCTACTCTACTATAAGAATGTATTATTTCTAGGAGCCTCTTGGTAGAGAGTTTTGGGTTTTCCATGTATAATATCATGTCATCTGCAAATAATGATAACTTGGCTTCTTCCCTTCCTATCTGGATGCCCTTAATGTCTTTTTCTTCCCTGATTGCTATGGCAAGTACTTCCAGTACTATATTGAATAGAAGTGGTGAGAGCGGGCAGCTTTGTCTTGTCCCTGATCCTAAGGGGAAGGCTTTCAGTTTTTCCCCATTGAGAATGATGCCCGCTGTGGGCTTGTAGTAGATGGCCTGGATTATCTTGAGGAAGGTTCCTTCAATCCCCATTTTTCGGAGAGCTTTCATCATGAACGGGCGTTGAATCTTGTCAAATGCCTTCTCTGCATCTATTGATATGATCATATGGTTTTTATTTTTCTTTTTGTTGATATGATGTATTATGTTGATTGACTTGCAGATGTTGAACCATCCTTGCATTCCCGGGATGAATCCCACTTGGTCATGGTGTACAATCTTTTGATGACTCTTTGGATTCTATTTGCTAGTATTTTGTTGAAGATCTTAGCATCTGTATTCATCAGGGAGATTGGTCTGTAGTTTTCCTTTTTGTGACATCTTTGTCTGCTTTGGGTATCAGGGTGATATGTGCCTCGTAAAAGCTATTTGGGAGTATTTCTGTTTCTTCAATTTGCCGGAAGAGCTTAAAAAGAATTGAGAGTAGGTCCTCTTTAAAGGTTTTGTAGAATTCACTGGTGAATCCATCTGGACTGGGCTTTTGTGTTTGGGGAGACTTTTGATTACCGATTCTATTTCCTCGATGGAGATAGGTTTGTTGAGGTATTCCAAATCTTCTTGTTGCAGACTTGGGAAGCTATAGGAATTCAGGAATTTGTCCATTTCTTCTAGGTTCTCTTGTTTCGTGGCATACAGGCTCTCATAGTAATCTCTGATGATCTTTTGAATTTCTGTGTTTTCAGTTGTGATGTCCCCGTTTTCATTTCTGATTCTATTTATTTGGGTTCTCTCTTTTCCTTTTCTTACAAGTCTTGCAAGTGGTTTGTCAATCTTGTTTATTTTTTCAAAGAACCAGCTTTTGGTTTCGTTGATCTTCTGGATTGTTTTTTGACATTCCATCTCATTGATTTCTGCTCTAAGTTTTATTATTTCTTTCTTTCTGCTTGGGTTGGGCTCCTTTTGTTGATCACTCTCTAAGATCTTAAGTTGTGAAGTCAGACTGTTTATGATGGCCTTTTCTTCTTTTCTGATGAATGCCTGAAGAGCTATGAACTTGCCTCTTAACACTGCTTTTGCTGTATCCCACAAGTTCTGGTAATTCGTGTCTTCAGTCTCATTTGTTTCAAGGAATCTTTGGATTTCCTCTTTGATTTCTTTTATGACTTGCTGGTTGTTCAGCAGTGAGCTGTTTAGTTTCCAGGTACTTGGTATTGGTCTCCATTTTTGTGTACAATTAACTTCTACTTTCAGTGCCTCATGGTCTGAAAAAAATAGTTGGCACAATTTCTATCTTCTTGATTTTATGGAGGTATGATTTATGGCTCAGCATGTGATCTATTTTCGAGTATGTTCCATGTGCACTGGAGAAGAAAGTGTATTCAGCTTTTGGGGATGAAATATCCTGTATATGTCTACCAGCCCTCTTTCTTCCATCTCTTCTTTTAGGGCCAGTATTTCCTTGGTAAGTTTCAATCTTGTTGATCTATCCAGGGTTGATAGAGCAGTGTTGAAGTCTCCAACTACAATTGTGTTGCTGTCAATGTCTTCTTTGAAGTCTATTAGTAGTTGATTTAGGTATTCTGCTGGCCCCTCGTTGGGTGCATATATGTTTAATAGCATGATTTCTTCCTGATATATGCATCCCTTGACTATTAACAAGTGATCTTCACTGTCCCTTCTGACCTTCTTCAGCCTGAAGTCTATTTTGTCAGATACCAGTATGGCTACCCCAGCCTTTTTGGATGGGTTGTTTGAGTGAAGGATTGTTTTCCAGACTTTTATCTTGAGCCTGTCTTTGCTCCGATTGTTCAGGTGTGTTTCTTGAAGGCAGAAGAATGTTGGATTCAATTTTGTGATCCATTTTGCCACTCTGTGTCTCTTAACTGGTGAATTTAGACCGTTGACATTGAGAGATATTATTGTCATGGGATTTTGTGCCATCTTTCTGATAGGTTGGTTGTTCTTTTGGGTTATGTCTCGTCTTATAGTAGATCATTAAGTCCTTCTTTTTAAGGTTGGTTTTGATTTTACAAAGTTCCTAAGCTGTTGTTTATCCAAGAAGTTGTATATCTGTCCTTCAAATCTGAGTGAGAGTTTAGCTGGATAAAGAATTCTTGGTGAGGCGTTCATTTCATTAAGTTTTTTACTATATCCCACCACTGCCTTCGGGCTTGGAGGGTGTCTTCTGAGAAGTCTGCTGAAAGTCGAATGGATGCTCCTTTGTATACAATTTCCTTCTTTGATCTTGCTGCCTGAAGAATTCTGTCTCTGTCTATGGCATCCATTACTTTGACTAGGATGTGTCTTGGGGTCTTTCTATTGGGGTCTCTTCTTGCTGGTACGCGTGCGGGCTTCTTTGGATCTAGATGCCTTCATCCTTTAACTCGGGGAACTTTTCAGCCAGGATGTTTTTAACTGTTTAATTTCCTTGGGGTTACTTTCCTGTCCCTCTGGGACTCCGATGATTCTTATGTTGTTCCGCCTGGCTTCATCCCATTGTTCTCTGTTCCGTTGCTGATCCATTTTCCGATCTTTTTCCATCTTATGTAGTTCTCTGAGTGCTTTCTGCAGCTCATCTTCAGTCTCACTGATTCTCTCTTCCGCTGCTGTCATCCTACTGTTGAGATCCCCGATTGTGTTTTTCATTTCATCTACTGAGTTTTTAAGCGATAATATTTCTCTTTGCATGGTTCT